>CAJQZM010040227.1:18651-72128 GCA_907164665.1 Colias nastes | reverse complement strand
CTATGCAATAGCTTTACCGCGGCAGTCCCCGAGTGCCACACGTCTTTTTTAAGTTAGTTATTAACCTAACATACTTATCAGAATTGTACCTACTAATAAAAGTAAGAAAATGAATTTTTAAAGTTCGTAATAATGTTCTGGAATCAATTTCAATAAAATTTAAAAATTAAAAATAATATCAAGTATTAAGATGACCTATAAAATGGAATGCGCTATGTTTACGTGAGCGTGATGTTGCCGCGAACAAAGTTACGACGTTAGATACCTAAATTTGAGTAACGCAGATCGGTGACAGCGTCCTTAATTCAACACACAATTTATGATTAAAAACTTCAAAAACCAAAAAAATGACATCAAAGAACTTACCCCAAAACCCACAAGCCCCATGAACCGCGGAAGCCCCAACAGGGTCATCAACATGTAGTCTATCGAACAAGGCCGCACTTAGCGACGCTATGAGTGCTCCAATAGCGCCTATTAGCAGCGCCTCCCACGCGCGGTAGAGGAAACAACCCGCTGTGTGACGGTAATAATAATAAATAATAAATATTTCAGAACAATTTTCACACACAGCTTTCGCTTGTGTTATGGAAACCAGATGGCTGATAAACATACATATTATATAATTTTAAATAAATACCTATATAGATAATTAACACCCAGACACAGATCAAACATCTATTTTCATCACACAAATATTTACCCCGGGTGTCGGGGTCGAACCCACGACCTCTGGCTTGGAAGGCAGGGCCACTACCAACCAAGCCAACCGGTCAGTCCGTAATATAGTGGTAATAGTAACAATAATAAAGACAGTGACATCGAAAGAAATCGATAGTAAGAATTTTCCGAATCGATCAGTGTTGTCAAAAGATATTCAGCTAAATGGTATTAAAATTTCTAAACATCTAGATTATCCAGATTTTATATAACACTTATAATACCTGTAATAGACACAAGGGATCCTAGAACACTATTTATTAGATCCAGGACATCAGCTCGACCTTTATTCTTCACGAGAGTAAATCTGAAAAGAGTTAATGATTGATAATGCACGGACTTGTATTTGAATTACTTTGAGAAGTTACATAGGTACGTAGTTTAACTTTAGCTTCATAGAGGGCACCTTATTGTGTTTCATCATGGTCATATGGTCATAGCTTAGTGATTTTTTTTATTTTACAATTATTTTGAGAGAAAACCAAGAAATAACATTACTAAGTTGTCATATAGTATCTTACATACAACATTTTTTGTTTAAGTATTGTAAGAATTAAGAAACATTGCAGCTTTTACTTTTTAAAGTTCATACTACTGGAATTGGGAATTATCACTATATTATATATTAATTCTTTCTACGATTCTATTTACTTACATCAGTCCAAAAGCTCCGCCGCCGAAAGAACCCATCATCGTCATGACAGCTGCGCGTGCGGCGTACTGCCATTTCGCACCACTTACCTTGAATTTGAGTTTGAGTTTGAGTACGCTACGGTCTACTAATATTAAAGTAATCTTAAACCTTTAAGTTTGATTTTGCCTTTAATTTAGATAGAAGATTTCTATGATACTCGAATCTATGGGAGCTTTTATTTCCCTAAAATTGGGGAGAATTTAATTGGAAAGGTACAGATTTAATGACTTAATTATTAAGCAATAGTTTTATTTTTTTAAACCCGTAAAAAATAACGATTAATAAAATATCTTAAATGAATATACTAACATAAAATAGTAATATCTACATAATATACGAATAATTATTTTAATTACGTTACAATTTTTCTATGGATAAAAATGAATGAAAATGAATGATTTTTTGTAATAAAGTTATTCTTTTTCATTGTAAAACAAGGAAATTGTATGTATTAAATTATACAAGGATCCCTTGTTATTATTTTTTTGCTAATGAACTATTAATTTTGTAAAATTAAGATCTTTTTCCTTGTGTCCTAGTTAGAAATGAAGTGTTACTTTTATTTTTAAATATTGTTGCATTATAATAATTGATCAGTTTTGTAAAACGAAAATTTATAAGCTGTGGCTTCCATCATGTATATATTGTATACGGTTAAAATCATAATATGTATAATCATGTAATCCTAAGTCATAGTCCTAATTTATAAACAAACACGAATTCCAATAAAGTAATAATATTTTTTGGGAGATGTGTTATAAGTTGGGTGAAATATATATATATTTTTTTACATAATATATTTTCTCACAGTGAATATCGAAGGCTAAATTAGGATGGTATATTTTTTGAGTATTTATTATTTTTAACTGGGGTATTTGGGTAACAAGTAACAAATACACATGTTGATGTTTATGCATATTTTTAGAGATTTTTGCTTTCAGTTTATAGGCTTTTATTTCTACGAAGTGAGTAGGTAAATGACGAAATCTATACTAATATTATAAAGCTGAAGAGTTTGTTTCTTTGAACGCGCTAATCTCAGGAACTACTGGCCCGATTTAAAAAATTCTTTCGGTGTTAGGTATCCCATTTATCGAGGAAGGCTATAGGCTATATATCATCACGATAAGACCAACAGGAGCGGAGCAATGCGGATAAAACCGCGGGGCACAGCTAGTAAGGAACAAAGTAAAATAATGTAGAATCGGTTTCTATCATCGATTTGCGTCAAAATCGATATAATTTTTTAACTATAATTAATATTCAGTGACTCTGGCAACCCTAAGTTCTAGTATTACCAGTAAAAAAAATCACTGCATTATTTATCATCCAAGGTACTAACGTTAAACCGAAGGCCAACCATTTAAATGTGTAATTTGTTCACCAATTAGAAACAATGAGGACCATTTCAGCTTTTACGTAAATGCGTCCATTTTAAAATTGAATGACTCCAATGGTACGGTGATTTGTCACACGCTAACATAATCTGTGGTCTTTTGAAAAGAGGTTTTATTTTATTTATTTCTTTTTTTTTCAGGCAAAAATTTAGTTATTGGCAATCCAAAAAAAAATTTCAGGCCAATTTTCACACACGGCACGATCTGATCCCATACTAAGCTTTCGCTTGTGTTATGGAAACCAGATGGCTGATAAACATACATAATTATATAATTTTAAATAAATACTTATATAGATAATCAACACCCAGTCACAGAGCAAACATCTATGTTCATCACACAAATATTTTCCCCGGGTGGGAATCGAACCCACAACCTCTGGCTTGGAAGGCAGGAACCGCCATCCTGTTACAAATGACCCGAAACACTGACACAAAATTTCGGGTCATTTGTAACAGGATGGCGGTTCTACAGGGGTCTTAGTACGCAATGACAAAAAGAAAAATGATGGTCAGAACGCTGATACCGGATACCTTAAGATACTGTAATATTTTATATTAGAGAATCTTAACATAAAATATTATAGTATCTTCATCGTGTGTGATGCGCTTAAGTATTTTACATGAGGTAAGAAATTTCACTTCTGACACGTGTGCTTGGCACACAAGCTCTTTTTCAATTGTCTGTCCCATATAGGATACAAAAACGATAAAATATTTTTTATGATCACGTAAAAAGAGCTTGTACACAACAATTTTTTAATAAATCTGCCCTAAGCCCCACACGGGACACAATACTTACCCCATAAGTGCTACCACTGTTGAACGCTAACCAGCCCCACCATAGAACAAAGGTCCCCATAACTGCATTAACCGGGTTCCCCAGGGGCAAAGGGGCATAGCCTTTTGCGTAACGCCCCAAACGGGGACCGAGCATTAGTGCAGAGGCGAAGGCTGATGACCCACCTGGAGATTGGTGAACCCATTTAGAATGAAAAACACATGACATACAACGAACACATTAAATATTATTTAAATATTTGTAACACAACAAAACATAAAAAAAATCATCGTATACCAATAAAAAATATTTTAGAAACATGTTTCATGTGATCTAAGAAATGAATACATATAGATAAACACAAGTAAACAAATACTAATTTATAAAAAGAGCATTTATAATATTACATTTACAATTTTTGATCTTCTAAATTATTAAAAAAACAGACACTAAAGAAAGGAAATAATTTAAATAAACTCAAAGTTAGCTATACATTTAATTCTATAAAAAGAAAAAAAATCAAGAGAAAGAAACATTTTTCTATCATAAAAAACACACCACAAAACGAACCATTTTAATAAAACAAATCCTATAACTTTTAAATGTTACAAAAAAAAAGTAATTACACACAAACTAAAAAAACTCACCTATCAAATGCACAGGCCCCGACCCAGCTATATCCACGGCGCCCATTCGGTTCAGAAACCCGTGCTCCCCCCACACCCAGCCCGCGGGGACACAATACACTATCGTGTTTAAGAACGAAAACAGGCAGTACGCTTTGAAGTTACATCTAGTTGACAAAAATTATACAAGTCATCATCATCATCTTCATCATTATCATCATCATCACCACCACCAGAACCATCCTCATCACCATAACCATCATCATTAGCATAACCAACATCATCATAATGATCGCGATTATTATAAACAATATTAGAATCATCACCACGACTCTTCGAAAGTCGCTAATTTGACCACCAACAATTTTGACTACTTGAATATGCAATGCAAGCTAAATTTGATTAAAATCGAATCATCGTTTTTGTCGTAAATACGCTTAGTAAATACGACATAGCAAATGATAATAAAATTTCACTATTTGTAATTATCCAATGTCCTATAAGGTCTTATTATAAGGTAAAGAACCTGTCTTCACACTTAATAATTTAAATCAATTTATGTGACGCTAACAATTAATATAAGTGTATTGCAGCGTTAAATAAATAAAATAATTGCTTTTAAAAGTATAAATTATTATGAGTTACGACTCTATAGACGATATTGTGCTCTTTATTATACCTAATATCGTCTATATGACTATGATTTATTTTATTTCGCTATTGAATAGGAAAATATTATAGAAAAATATAATATGTTCAATGAAAAAGTGTCACGAAGCATCTATTTTAAGGCATTTATCTAATACTAGCTGCGCTCCGCGGTTTCACCCGCGTAGCTCCGCTCCTGTTGGTCTTAGCGTGATGATAATATATAACCTATAGCTTTCCTCGATGAATGGGCTATCTAACACCGAAAGAATTTTTCAAATCGGACCAGTAGTTCCTGAGATTAGCGCGTTCAAACAAACAAACAAACTCTTCAGCTTTATAATATTAGTATAGATAACAAATATTTTATCGATATTTTTATCGATTACCCACCTTTCAGCCATAGCCCCACTTACAATAGTAGTGGCGGTAGTAGCAAAAGATAATTGGAACAGAAAAGACGCGAACACTGGCCCCATAAGAGCGTCACCAACCGGAGGGTCTACTAAAAAGTCTCCCACCCCGATAAAGGGGTTTGATAATGGCCCTTGCCCGAAGGACATGCCGTAACCGAAGATCCAGTAGGTCAGACCTAGGAATTAAATGGATAAACTGTGTGAAGTCCCATGTCCCCAAGTGGGGTAAGGGGCAGATGCATTACATATGTTTCACTGATCGATTTTCTTTAGAGACAAGTAAGTGATCAGCCTTCTGTGTCCTGCCAGACCGAGACCGGGAATCGAACCCAGGACCTCTCGGTTATACGCTCACGCGTCAACCACTGTACCAAGGAGGCGGTTCATGGCTAGCAAGTAAAAAATAAAATACAATTTTAACATATTGTTTTATACTACCTAATAACATTATATAAACATCTAGACTTACAATCGTAAAAAAGTCGATTTATAATTATTCATTCAAATTAACACCTTATTTCGTGGGAGTAATATTTAAAGTTGTATCGCTCAACTACCTTAGCTGTTTACTAAATATTTAGTTGCCTACTACGTAAATGACTTGAATCAAACTCTGCCTAGTGCGAGACTAGGCACTCACTAGGCAGACTTTTGTTTCGGATAATTTTTGAGCGTGATTGTGAGTCTAGTTGTTTAAATAATCAAGGAGTAATTATTATTTATATTATATATTTATACTCTGCCCTACTCCTTTCCTTTAATTTAATTTCTCTCCGTACGTCTGGTTGTCTGGAAGAAATCGCTGCATAGCGATAAGACCGCCAATTGTTTAAATGTATTCTTAGGTTAAGTTTTTTGTAAATTTCTTGGAGCAATAAAGAATTAATAAATAAATAAAATAAATATTACTCCTTGATCTATTACTATTGTAATCATATCATCTTTATTTGCAAAAGTAAAACATTAGGTACATTGTTACAATTAGGTACAGTATAATTTACAAAGTAAAGTACATTATTTCTACAAAAACTAACATGAATAATACTAGTAGAGTTAGTTTTTCACTAATAATAATAACTTACCTCCAAGGGAAATATCAGCAAGATTCTTCATCATGATGTTTGCTTCATTTTTAATTGATACACATCCTGACTCCAGCATGCCAAAACCTATAAGAATTTTATTACATTTTGTTTCTATAATACTACTAGCACACGCGCGCGTCTTCACCTGCGTTTTCAAAGATAAATCCGCATAATTTCCGTGCCCCTGGTATTTTCAGGATAAAAAGTATCCCTTGTGTGAATCTAAGTTACCCCATATGTTTGTGCTAAATTTCATGAAAATCGTTTTGGCAGTTTTTATGAGAAATAGTAACAAACATCCATACATACATATTCACAAACTTTCGCATTTATAAAATTAGTAGGATTTGTTTATTTTAATACTTGATTTTGCTTATTCCAAATAATATGTAATAATGTAGGTATCTAACATCAAAGTAATAAAAGTGTTAATTTTACTAATCAGTAGAGTAAAAAAAAAGGAGTAGGTAAAAAGTAAAAAAAATCATAAAAGATGAGATGGATTATTATTTATTGTCACATAGCACCACATAGGTTGCAGTATAGTAATTATGGCATATTTTAGTGGAGTTAAGACATAGGCAATTTTTTACTCCAATACCACGAGAGCGAAGCCGCGATCTCTATCTAGTCTAAAAAGTTATTAAATCCTTCAGTATCCTTTTTTAATAAAATGTATACAGGATAAATTGGCAATTTTATTTAAAATGCTTTTTGCAGGATAAATATACAGCTTGCCTTGAAATGACAGGATTTAAAATTTACTCAAGGAAAGTCCTTGCAAAATTACCTCATCTTTATTACTTTTATTGTTGCAAGATACAAATTTTGTACTGAATTTTATATGTAGTAAATTATGAAATAAACATGATTTTAAATGTTTGTATTTGTAAACTAGTCGTGTTTGAATTAATATTTTTTTATCCATCCCTTCTCAAACCCTGGCGTTTTATAGAATACTAGCTGTGCTCCGCGCGGTTTCACCCGCATTTCTCCGCTCCTGTTGGTCTTAGCGTGATGATATATAGCCTATAGCCTTCCTCGATAAATGTGCTATCTAACACCGAAAGAGTTTTACATTTAAGTAGCTGATTAGCGCGTTCAAACAAACAAACAAACTCTTCAGCTTTATACTATTAGTATAGATATGAAATAGCACTTGTTATATTTTTTCGTGACTACCTCTATACAAGCAAAAATACCTTTGGGTCAGAAATAAATGCGTTCTTTAGAAATAGTGGCCTTCTTATAAGTGGGATCATTTGTTTCGAGGTTAGACGAACAATATGACATACATTTTGGAATTAATACAGTTATTAATCAGAGAATTTTTCACGATATACTGCCTATAAAAAAATATTTTTTTTTTATACAGGATGTCCCACTATCGGTATACTAAGCGCGAAGGGACTTGTAGTTTTGTATACACTGATCACGTAAAAATACTTAAACAGCAAAATTACGCCAAAAAATGTTTGCTAAATTTTTCCTTAAAATTCATGTTTTCTTCTCTAGCTTCGCGCAGCCGGCATATAACGCTTCGCTAATGTGAGCATTTTGTCTATGAAAACCACAGATGAAAACATAATCTTAAACGATAGCTCACGTGCGGGTGGCAAAGTTGGGCGGTCTGCTTGTTAGGGGGGGTACACAAAGAGTTTAAAGAATTCATCTATTTGACAAAAAAATGCATCTGGAATTTTATAAGTATTTTTTACGTACTCAGCGTATGCAAAACTATAACACCCTGACACCCTGTATAGCTAAGAATATTTTGTTTCTAATAACCATCTCTTCAATTATTTAATACATTATGTACCTTTTGTAGTCTCATTAGGAAATAATAATAAACATAATAAATTCCACATTAAATAATCAATTTTTTATCAGAGCAGAAAACCTTCACCTATACATATATTAATAAAAATAGCGGTTAAATCTATAAGGCAATTAAAATCAAATAACAATGTATGCCAATTATTTTACTTATTACCCTGAATCTCAGATAATTAGCATAGAAACTAAAAATAAAATATAAAGCATAATTTAATTAGTAATTAGGGGTGAAAGTATTATCAAAATCGGCTTAGTTTTTGAGCATATACAGTACAAACATAAAAATAATTCTTACTTTATTATAGAATTATTTATATAGAGACCTAAATAAATATTAGATTTTTTTTTATTTCTTTGATTTAAATCGTAAGTAACTACAAGATATAAATCAAACCTAATCGATTGATAGTAAAAAATATTTTATCATTTAATAAATGATTCCCCACACATTTACCCACTATACAAAATAGTTATTAAAACGTACTTATGTACTAAGCTTATGTAATATAAAACGTGACATGTAACAATACAGTAAAACCTTTAAAAATACATTGTTTTGTAATTTCAGTTAACTACTGTAAAAGATAAAGTTTTTAGGTAAATAACCCGCATTGTTGTTTTTAACTATTATTATATAATATTCGTATGTAATTATCTTTTAGTAGTATTTAAATGAATATTTTTACGTTTTAAGAATATATTTTTCTGTCCTAAAGCGTTTTGAATCGAGACTAACTACTAAGTAAAACGGGATGTTCCCGCTCAAATAAAAAAATGTGCGCGTGTACTAGTGTACACACGTAAGAAGTGAAACTTCTTTATGACCTTATTTTTCAAAAAATAATTTACTATATGCAACTTTACAGAAATACGTCGAATCACGCGTGGTAGGGATAAGAAAAAGATGGCGCGTTACGGAAAAATGTCACGCGTAACGAAAAAATGTTACTCTAAATTTTTTTCCAACCCCGATAAAGAAGTTTCACTTCAATTAATTAAATAAGTTTGTTTACTCACCAGTTTGCATAGTAAATATGATGAATGATGATGTCAAAATCCAATTTGTATCTTCCAAATCTATTTCAAAGCTTTCTTGCAAATTAACAGTTGTGTTTGTTAAGTTCGGAGACCGTAAGCCAATCCGCGGCTCGTATGTATAGTTTCCCTCCATTTTTGAAGTTTTTTTTTTCTGTGTTCAATTTTTTTTTTAATATCGACGTGACATGCTTACTTTATCGTTCAAAGAGGTTTTATAAATGATGATTAATTTTTATACATTATATTTTATATTTAATTGTAAATTTATAAAATCACTGGTCCATTTAAGACTTAAAAACTTAATTCATAAAACATATTTTTTGGCAAATTTGATTTTTTTATTATTCACGTCCGTCGTGAACGAAATCTTTATTTTAAATGAAACCGCATCCGAAGATAATAGTATTAAATTAGTACAAGGCTTTAAACCCTGGCGTAGCGTAGCGTAAGCGATAGCGATTATATAAAATTTCAAACATACATTTCAAAGCATATTTTATTTTGAGATATATTTTTAGTAGATTCAGCCAGCTCTGAACAATCTATCTCTGTGTAAAACTACATTCAAATCGAATCCCAGTTTTTGCAGGAGTAAGAAAAATCCATAAATGGTCACAAAGTCAAAATCTCGCGTTTAAATTAATAGTATGATTATATTCAAAAGATAGGAAAAATGATAAACTAGTTTTTAAATTATAAATGTGTTTTTGAAGTGAAAACTTCTTTAGCGGCGTTGGGTATAAAATCTTAAACTCGCGTCAGGACACGTGGCCTGATCGAAAAAGCGTAAGACGGATTTTTTTTTTTAGCCCTTATATTCCATGCGTAGATACCATTCCAAAATATCAAACATGCTGAACGTTAATAATCAAGTTTTCACTTCTGCCGGCACTCCCGGAGTGCAACCCGTCTTTTTTTAATTTTTATTCTTCCTGTAGAAACCCAAGCCAATATTTATGCAGGTAGGTATATAAGAATGCAATATGTGATGTGATAAATTGAACTACCTAGTTATTCCTTTCATTAAATTAAACAGGCTATACTGATCCCTAAAATTGCTTAAAATCCCCTGATTTACATTTATTTTATAGTTTGCTTGATAAAATAATAACCATTTATTTACCCGTTTAAGCACGACCAAGTTCTTTAAAAAAATAACAAACATTTTTGTAATTTTAATCTTATTTTAAATTTGTTTTAAAACAATTTAAAATAAAAAACCTTAAGCCCGCATTAAACTAACTATTCCGAAATTGAAATGATAATGGCGATTTACCTTCAAATAATGGGTGACAAATGATGTTATTTAATTTGGTTTATATTAAAAGTTATCTTAACTATATTATTTTTAAGCTATTGCATAGCCTTTATCTCAGACTTTGAGCGCGGCGATCGAATGTAAAAATTCCGTAACGAAAAAACCTAGCACCCCCGACTCCAACCGGCACAGCGATGCGATGCTATGCAATAGGCACCGCGGCAGTCCTCGAGTGCCATACGTATTTTTTTCTTATTTTCAGAGAAAAATGGTGACGCATAAGGAAGTGGATTGTCCAATACTATACATAACATGATGATAAAAGACTAAAGAAAAAAAGGAAGAATGAAGCCATCATGTTAATAAAACGTGAAGAGGATGTACATAGGAGCTGAATGTGACTTCCAATTTTTGTTTTATTATATCGCTCATTTTTGACTTGCCGGTTGGCTTGGTTGCTAGTGGCCCTGCCTTCCAAGCCAGAGGTCGTGGGTTCGATTCCCACCCGGGGCAATGTGTGATGAACATAGATGTTTGCTCTGTGTCTGAGTGTTAATTATCTATATATATGTATTTATTTAAAATTATATATGTATGTTTATCAGCCATCTGGTTTCCATAAAACAAGCGAAAGCTTAGTATGGGATCAGATCGTGCCGTGTGTGAAAATTGTCCTGAAATATTTATTTTATGTATTTATTTATTTTAATCATTATTTCTTAATTTCCAATAAGAAAGACTTGAGGCCAATCAGCATCTTACCCAGTCTTTCAAAAGTTTTGGAAAGGGTGGTGTGCCAGCAGATCCAATCTTATTTGGAACTGAATGACATTCTACCGATATATCAATCTGGCTTTAGAAAATCACACAGCACTACCACTGCGCTAATTGATGTTATAGACAACATTATATCGGAACAGGATAGAGGTCAAAGCTCAATTTTGGTTTTACTTGACTTCTCTCGTGCGTTTGAAACTATTAATATAAATATGCTTTTATCCAAGTTATCCTTCTATGGCTTCAGTCCCGCGACCGTAAGTTGGTTTAAAAGTTATTTATCTAATCGATCGCAATCTGTGGAGCTTACTGCATCCTCTGGTGAGAAAAAATTATCATGTCCACTTGAAATAATTAGAGGCGTACCACAAGGATCGATCCTGGGACCAATTTTATTTGTACTCTACACCGCAGATATCATTAATTCAATTAAATACTGTAAATATCATATTTACGCGGATGACTTACAGCTATACATCTCATTTCATCCCAGCCAGACTGATTTAGTAATTGCAAAGATCAACGATGACTTAAATAGAATATCTAGTTGGGCCGACTCTAACTCTCTAGTTCTCAATCCAATGAAGTCCAAATTTATGGTGTTGGGAACGAAAACGATGATCCAGAAAGTTTTATCGTATAACCCAGTTTTGCACATTAAATCTGAACCGATTGCTCTCAAAGTTACGCGTCGTCACAACTCTCTAGTTGTGACGACGCGTAACTTAGGAGTCATACTGGATGATGGTATGCGTTTTGAGGACCACATTCACGAAATAGCTAGGAACTGTTTTTACAGGCTTAAAGTTCTGTATCAAGTACGTGATTATCTAAGTGAAGATTTACGTGTGAGGCTTTGTGAAGCTTTGATCTTGTCAAAATTTAATTATGCAGATGCACTCTATGGGACAAGATTATTGGCAAGAACCGAGCGCGTAATTAGGAGAGTCCATAATGCTTGTGCGCGTTTCTGCTATTGTATCCCTCGAAGAGCGCATATCTCTCCATTTCTTAGCAAATCCAACTCGCTATTTATGACTTTCAGGAGAGAACTACATTTTAGCGTACTTTTGTTCGGTGTTGTTAAGAACGGTAAACCTGCGTACTTGCATAATAAACTTGACTGGGCAAAAAATGATTATAATACTAGGTTCGCTAATTCCAGAAGTATTAAGCTATCGCAACATTTTTCTTCATCGTTTCGTGGTAGCTTCCGTTATGCTGCTTCAAAGTGCTGGAATAATTTACCTCCCCCTTTACGAAATCTTTCTTCAGTGCCATGTTTTAAAAAACGTCTGAGGTTTTTGTTGCTCCAGCATCAGAAGCAACTACCGATAGGAGTTCGGCCTGTCGCCACATATTTGAGCCATTGATCATTTCAACGTATTTTATCGTGTATTTATATTATCAATTTATATAGTATCTATATTTATATAATATCTAACACTCTCCCACTGGTCGCAAAATTAAGGTGCACATATTATATTGTCTCTACCTATGCTACATAAACACACTGTCATAATTATTTGTATCATTTAGTACTGAATCATTGCATCTGTACAGTCACGTGGTCTCCTCTGAAAATCAGTGCAGCAATACATTTTAATTAATGGTTGCTGCTTTGCTGACGGGGAGTCCTTTTTGCCACCATTGCTATATATATGTATATTTTTTTTCCTGTTCTGTGTTAGATTATTAAGATTTATATTTCTGTAATTGGTGGCAAATAAAACACTTTGTATTTCTATTTCTATTTCTTATAAAATACGTAGTCCCTGTACTAAATCTAATCAGTAATCTAATTAGATTCATTTAATATCTGAAAGTGTCATAAACCAATTGGCTCATTGTATTTTTTACCAATTAATAACAAAATGAAAATACCTACTACAGCTAGCTTTCCGCCCGCGGCTTAGCCCGCGTTTTCAAAGAAAAACCCGCATAGTTCACGTCCTCGTGGGATTTCCGGGATAAAACCTATCCTATGTGTTAATCCAAGTTACTCTCTATATGTGTGCTAAATTTCATTGTAATCGGTTCAGTAGTATTTGCGTGGTCTATACATTATAACTTAAATACTAGACTTCTATGCCTAAAACAATTACTCGAATAGGCTTTATAGTTTATACATTCGGCACACGTATGTGTAAGATAGATTGATGAGGATATATTTTTTGCGAAGTTAGTCTTTATTTTTTGTCCTCTTTGTTGAATTTTTTGGTAAAATACTACGGTCTATGTTTCGATACGATTGTACTAAGTTGTTGTGTAGGTATTGTGTTTATTATCTGTTGTTTAGAATTCAATTAATGTTTTGTTAACAGTAATTAAATAATTCAATAAGTCCTACTTGGTGTATTTTTTTAGTTTTCCCTTAAAACACTTTATAAATCGCATGACTGCCTTTTTGCTTTCGATAAATCGTGAACATAACATTTATTTTTTTAATAAAATTCGACAAATCCGTTTTGTAATTTGCGATTCGGAAAATGTTACATACGAGAATAAAATATCTCAACACTGTAGAAATGAAAGTGTGTTTCAAATGCCAACTAGGATCTAGGTATCAAATTTTCGGCAAAAGTTGTTTTGCGGACTTCCTTGTACTGACAAGGAAGTCCGCAAAACAACAAGGTATAAAAAATAGTCAACGACATATTGTAATTATTACTTACTAGGTTTCCGCCCGCGGCTTCGCCCGCGCAGTCAAAGAAAAACCCGCATAGTTCCCGTTCCCGACTCCCGTGGGATTTCCGGGATTGCGTTATTTTCCCGGGATAAAAAGTAGTCTATGTCCTTTCTCGGGTATCAAAATATCTCCATACCAAATTTCATGAAAATTGGTTCAGTAGTTTAGGCGTGATTGAGTAACAGACAGACAGACAGAGTTACCTACTTTCGCATTTATAATATTAGTATGGATTAGACCACAGATCACAGAAACTAAAGGGAGATATGGTTAGGGGGCGGGGCCGGTGTCGCAGCAATATGTACAAAAATGGAACACATGCTGTTTGTTGCATTCAGTTTACGTTCGACCGTCGGCCGGGTATTATTTGACAATGCCGTGTTGTTACGTTAAAGTTTGTAAAAACCGAAGTGGAACCAGCAACTTTAAGTCAAATGGAATCACATACCATCGGTAAGTACTGAAAATTATACGATTTTCTTACTAAAATTTCAAAAACAATATTACGTAGAGTGATTTCTTGGTTTCTGATCTAAATGTGTAATGTATGATGTAAATAGTTTACAATGCTTCTTCTGTACGTGACTCTATTCAAACGCGGAGTTCGAATACCGCAGTGTATAATGAACATACTAAAGCATTCGATCGTGTAGTACGGCCGCTGCTCGCGGTCGTTAGTTGAGGATGCGCGTCGAGTGTGTCCATGTCGATAAGATTCGGATTTTTTATCGTATTATGTATTATTTTACTACCATATTTTTATATCATAATGTATTACTATTAGCTTAATATCTGATTGTATTATTATTATTTGATAGGTACTCGAGCAATAATTTTATAGTAATTATTATACATGGATTAAAAAAAGAAGTCACTTATTTCATACTTATATTACTTTACAATAAGTCAATAGGCAATGCTTTATGTACTTCATCACCATGAATGCTACCATCAAGGTGTCCATTTCTATTTTCTACCTAGTTACTGTATTGCCTATAAATTGTTTTAATTTTAACGTTTCTCATTTTATCGACAAGCAATCCCTATCGTAAACGCATATCTTGCGGCTGTGTGGTGCTGTATACGTACGTCACTTACAATCTAGTGTGCGAACGAATAGTCGCTCTCAAATTTTTGTGTGATGACACGCACACAACGCGAAGTATTGTTTTTATTTTGTTTACTGTTGTGGGCGTAAATTTGTTATGAGACACCAGTACCCCTAGTGTGAGTTTGATCGAGTACGAAACGTTACTATCGCGTCTGCGTCACAGCCGAATTAGTATGGGAAACCGAACAGCGCCCCTAGCGGACGTATGGGGAAGCTTTGATTCCCCATACAAAATATTTCGCTGTGACGCAGACTAGACGCGATAGTAACGTTTCGTACTCGATGAAAACTCACACTAGCCACACAGCCACACAGGTTTCGTACTCAGCGCAAGCGATTGGCATCTCTCTAGATCTCTATGGATTAGACATACTTAGGTAGGTACTAGGTACCGAAACCGAATATTCATAATATAAAATTTCACGTAAATCGGTTAAGCCGTTTCCATTTTATTGAATAGAATTCCACCTTCAAAATTGTTTACTTCAATAATCTTGTAAAAGAAAAAAGGAAACTTCCAAAGCAAAATTTATTTTTTGATAAAAACGTAATTTATAAACACGCCATCTAGCGCATTCATTGTACAACGAGTTATGTCATAGATAAAATAAAACTTTTGACAGTTAACGTGTTTCATACTACTCCACAACAGATGGCGCTTTTATAAATAAATTGCTATTGACCGCTAGAGGACACTAATGGTGTATATTTTCGTAACTTAAAATACCAAGTTAATATATTTTGTTTCAATTTATAGTATAAATTAATTATTATTCAGTTACCACAGAATAATATCTAGTAGCTATCAGTTACCTTAATTTTTTATTTATTCCACTCTTCATTATTTTGTTATAATACCTATTTCTTTGTATTTGCTTGCTCTGACATATAAAAAAACATCTTAAATATTTCGGGCATTATGTTTTCTAGTGTGAGTATAGAGATGAGACGCGGCAAATCATTAAAGTTAATACTTACTTAATTTACGGATTCTTATAATTATTTAAATTTTGAAACATCATTTTAATACGCAATAAAAATTGGACTATCGATCTGTGAAATTTTAACTTCCATTTTTATTCGGCTCCCGTTGAAGAAATATTATCACTAGGGCCCGGATTAATAGGTATGTATTTACATATATATTGTTTTCGTAATTAATCATGGTGTCCACAGTAAATATGTTATTTAGATCGTGAAAATTCAGGTTTTATTTTCCATATTTTTCCATATTTTAAATGTACCTACCTAAATCCATATTTCACAAAATATCAATAAACTAGCTTACCGCCCGCGGCTTCGCCCGCTTTGTCTAAAACCTAATAAATTATATACTAAAACCTTCCTCTTGAATCACTCTATCTATTAAAAAAAACCGCATCAAAATCCGTTGCGTAGTTTTAAAGATTTAAGCATACAAAGGGACATAGGGTCAGAGAAAGCGACTTTGTTTTATACTATGTAGTGATGTATCCATATTTTTATCAGCGCTATGAGTTTTCTAAAAATTCTGGCAGATAGTGGTGCTCGAGAATTCTTCAACTTCACTCAAAGAAAATTTAAAGATTATCCAAAATATAGAAAAGAAGATTTCTGAATCGAAAGGACCCGTTGTTGAAGTTTAGTTAATTTTAGTTTAATTTAGTTACGTCATAGAAAAAAACAAAGGATTTCATATCCTAAAAAAAATTAACAGCATGCTGTGTGGAAGATTTAAAAAAACACGTGATTATTTACTGCAATTCAAATGTTAGTGAATCGGAAGTTGATTATAATTGTAATTTTTGATTTTTTTTCAATAAACAAAAGCTTTATTAAAAATGTTGTTACTTTTTAATCTTTTTATTGTACATATTTTTTCCATATTTTAGTTTTTTCAGTCCATTTTATATGTACATATTTCGAAGTTTTTAATAGGTAGGTACATATTTATCCGGGCCCTAATAATAAAAATGCGAAATTGAGGATGGATGGATGTTTGTTAATTTTTCACGCAAATACTACAGAACCAATTTCAATGAAATTTAGTGTGTAGGTAGCTGAAGACCCAGAATAAGACATATCACATAGGCTACTTTTTATCCCGGAAATCCCACAGGAACGGGAGCTATGTGGGTTTTTCTTTGAAAACGCGGGCGAAGCTGCGGTCGGAACTCTAGTAATCGATAATTTTAAGTCAATATACCTACCGAGTCACAGAAAACGTGTCTGTAAATGAACAAACTTCAAATAAAAAGTCTTTTTAACAGTTTTTAAAACTATTTATTGACTATCTAAGTATAGGTATCTAATATAAAAAATGAATCGCAAAAGGTAAGCGCATAACTTGAGAACGGCTGAACCGATTTCCTCAATTCTTTTTTTATAATATTCCTTGAAGTACGAGGATGATTCTTATGGAGAGAAAACGTAAACATGTAGGTACCACGGGCGAAGCCGGGGCCGGCCGCTAGAATATAGTAAATTAATTATTTTTTTGGTTTATCCTTAACCTTTTTTAATAAGTAATAATAAAGTAGGTCACTTATTAAACGCATGTTAATGTGAGAAATTAAAAAAAAATAACACAAAAAATAATACCTAGTTACTAGGTAATTAAAAATCGCTATTTATAGACTAGCTTTTTCCCGCGGTTTTACCCGCATTGCTCCGCTCCTGTTGGTCTTAGGCCTTAGCGTGATGATATATAGCCTATAGCCTTCCTCGATAAATGGGCTATTTAACACCGAAAGAATTTTTCAAATCGGACCAGTAGTTCCTGAGATTAGCGCGTTCAAACAAACAAACTCTTCAGCTTTATAATATTAGTACAGATTAATGGTATAAGTATGTACCTATGTTGTTTAAATTGAGCAGGGTAAGAATTAAGGACCTACTGCAATCAATTTTTCTTCACAAAAAAGTTCAGGATCTAAATACTAAAGTATAAATTAGTAATAAGAATTTACTTTCTTACACATTTCTAATGTTTCCCTTCATTTGAGTTTAATACTAGGTATAAAATGAGTGTAAAACTATTAAAATGAGGCAAAAGAAAAAAAATAACAAAAAATCCTTTTTCCCTTCGTGGTAAGTTGACATTTTTCTACCTAATAGTTTGCAATAAATAAATAACAATTTAATAACCTCGGTTCGAAGGTAATAAAACTATTACAAAAAACATTTTTTGTATACCACAACAGATTATGACTGTTCAAAGCAATAAAAAATCAACTTTATTGCTATCCCAATAAAGTCTATATTTCCTAAACACGTGTATTTCAATGCAGCCTTTCCTTACATTTAAGTACAAGCTCTTATCACGTTCGAATAAAGCTGAATATTCTTTTTCAAAGACAAATTTAATAACAACCAACTCTATATAGAAGTAAATAGAGTTCAAAATCGCCTGTTCAAATTACATAAAGGAATGTACATACAAGCAAATTTCAACTTTAAATTCAAAGGAAATAGAGTTCAAAATCGCCTGTGTATATTAGAATAAAGGAATGTACGTTCAAGCAAATTTCAACCGTATTTACACACGATAGAAGTTATATTTCCTTGGAGATATTAAATAAAGCCTCCCCCACACATACAAGGCGTGGTCACCTCATCTCGCAAAGCCCAGAAGCGTTCAGTCAGCTTCAGACGTTCGAAATTCAAAATCGTGAGTGGCCAGTGCGTGTGTGATTCGATAATGGAATCGGAATCGAAACAAACGAAAATTCCCTCAAAGAATTTCTCTATAGAATCGATTGTTGGTATAGATAGGCGGTCGCCGGAAATCGATATTGAGAATACGATACAGGATTATAGCGAAGACGATGACGTCAAGAAAGTGGGGTACTATTTTCAAAATCGTGTGCCGAATTTTCCGTTTTTTATGTATGAAAAAAGGAATGATTATCAAGGGGAGGATCTGAAGAGGTCTAGCCCGGGCAGTGTGAGGAGCGAGGTGGATAGCGATGGTGCTGAAGATAGACCCCATGGTAAGATCTTTTTGGAATACTTTTTTGTGAAAAAAAAATGTTTTTTTTTCTTATGTGGAAAAGGAATGATGATGTTTGTTACCAAACTAGGTATGCCAAATAAATATTAATTAGGTATTTTACATGAGTTGAAAAATCATTGCGCTTTTTATTTTTAGCAAGGAATAAAAGAGATGAAAAAGATATAAGAACCAAAAATAGTGGAAAAAAAACAAAAAATCGCATAAAATTATCTTATGGAGTGGGTAATTTTTCGAAAATTTGAGTTTAGCAAGTAATAAAAGGGGCTAGAAATAAAAATAAACTGTACTAACGGACGCCAATTTAATTTTATTGCCCCAAAATATAATAATGTGCAATAAAATCCTAAAGACTGTATATTTGTTTATAGCTTAGCGGTACCGTCGGCACCTTTGTAGCGACGGCCGCGGAGAAACAAACAAAAATATTTTTTTTTTTACAAGTCGAGTAATTTATTTTGCTATTGTAGATATTGATTGCCATTGATATGCTATTGATTGCCATATTTATATATAGCACTAAGAGAGGATTGAAATGAAAAAATCTATAAAAAAACAATACCTACAGTTAGGTAGGTACAAAGAATAATTGGTAACTTTATGATTCGTAGGTATTCATACGTTTATAAAATTAAGATCAAATTATTATGATATTGAATAAATCCTACCTACAATACAAATATACACATCTAACAAACTATTAAAAAAAAACAGCATAAGTACCTACATACAAGAAGATATCAAAAACTAAACATTTTCCTCTTCATTCATTTTTATTAGCATATCCACCAAAGAGAAGAAAAAAAAACTGTCACGATAAAAGGATAAATCGAACACAAGTCACAACAAAAAAAAAATGACAAAAAGCTTCCCATTCACGCATCAATTCAATACAGATTAACAGGTTGATAACAGAATGCACAATAAAAAGGGTGCGACCCTGTTGTCTATTAATGTGTTTATGTTTGCAAAATATTTGTATCATAATTGTATTGTTGGGGTGACACCCTTGTTATGGTATTATAATATTAACATGGGATTTTATTCAAAGTCAATACGTTAGTATTCAATGTTTTGACAAGTGTGAATGGTAAGCTTTTGTTGAGATAGAGATGATAGTACTTTTCTTTTGATTTTATTCTATACTAGCTTACCGCCCGCGGATTCGACCTCTTTGTCTTAAACCTAATAAATTATATACTTACTAAAACCTTCCTTTTGAATCACTCTATCTATTAAAACAAACCGCATCAAAATCCGTTGCGTAGTTTTTAAGATTTAAGCAGACATAGGGACAGAGAAAGCGACTTTGTTTTATACTATGTAGTGATACTGTTGTTTATAGAATAGGCGTAATCTTGTTGTTTCAGCTATTATACTAGGAACTAATCAATTAATCATACCTTCTTATAGGTTCAAAAATAATCTAGGTACCTATATTTCTACTTATACAGCTTTCAAATAAGTAGGTACCTACATAGGAAAATTGTTGACACTATACACAGTGTCCCACCGTCGCTCGCGGTCGGTATTCTAAGCTCAATGGAGGTTATAGGTTCGCGCTTAGTATACCGATAGTGGGACACCCTGTATAGTTACCCGTAAATTTGTTTTTCAATAAAATATACGTAAATTACATAATAATATAGTTAGCTTTGCCTTGGATATAATATTTATGTTAATTTTAAAGGCTTATTTGCGTATAAGGAAGCCATAATATTGAAAAACCGGTAGTTCTTGAATTTAAAGTGAATCGTCATAATAAAAGATTGTTCGCGTAAAAACCAACTTCTAAATACTTCACGCTATAATTTTGACAAATTATCCCGAAAACCTACCGCGAACGGTAGCTATCCTTTTCAAATCTATTGTTTTATCATATTACAAAGTTTGGAAACCCGCCATTTTGTCACAGCGTGACATTTGTCAATTTTGCCGCCAAAACAATGGGGCATAGACAATAGTTTTCTTTTAACGTTCAACAATTGTTTGCTCAATTGTAGACTGGTGCATTGTGGTGGAAATTTCTCTTTTATAACCGTTTAGTTTTTGGTAAATATTTTGGTTTTATTGCTTCCATCTTGTGGATAGGTACGGGGAATTGTTTATTGTTTTACGCTTCATTTTTGACGCTTTGTGTCTAGAATTTTAGTGATTTTCTGTAGTAAAGGAACATAGTAGATGTCGAAATAGCTATATATAAGACGTACTCTAAGATATTATCTTAATAAACTAATATAATAACTCAAGAGGCTTAACTTACGCCATTTGAAAGAAACGAGATGAAAGATAAAGGATTGGAAGGTATTTAGGTAATAACAACAAAAATCAATCATAATAATTATTTCTTGACATTTTACTTGTTATTATTAGATTCAACAAGGATTCAACCGATAACTGATAGATAATATTGGAACTAAAATGTAATATTATCTATGATCTATCACTAACTGCGCTCCGCGGTTTCACTCGCGTGGCTCCGCTCCTGTTGGTCTTAGCGTGATAATATTATTATATAGCCTTCCTCGATGAATGGGCTATCTATCACCGAAACAATTTTTCAAATCGGACCACTAGTTCCTGAGATAAGCGCGTTCAAACAAACAAACTCTTCAGCTTTATAATACATATTAAGTACCTATAGATAATAATATTTAACCGAATAATGCGCATGATAAAAATATGTTAAATATTATTATGTTGACTTTTAAATATATTTTTAACGGATAAACCATAAACAGCACTTATTATACCTACCTACTATCACTATAAATTCTCGCATGCATTCTTGCATGCAGGGTTTAAATCAGATTTTGTTGATATTACTTCGGGCGTCCCGCAGGGATCGCATCTCGGTCCCTTATTGTATAACATCTACTTATTCGACATTAGTAACTGCTTTGTAAATTCTAATTTCTTACTTTATGCTGACGATAAAAAAATATTCAGAAAAGTCACTTCCTTTTATGATTGTCAATGTCTTCAAGATGATCTTAATAGATTAAGTGACTATTATAAATTAAATAAAATATCAATTAATATAAAAAAATGCCAAAAAATAAGTTTTACCCGTAATAAAAATAATAATATTATTAGTTTTGATTATAAAATTAATAGTGAAAGTATACCAGCTGTTACTTCAGTAAGGGACCTAGGTGTGATTCTGGACGTCAAACTAGCATATCGTACGCACGTGGATTTTATTGTTCATAAAGCCTACAAAAATCTTGGTTTCATCTTGCGACAAGCTGATCCATTTAAAGACATTACTTGCTTGAAAGTTCTTTATTTTGCCTACGTACGTAGTGTTCTCGAATTTACAAGTGTGATCTGGCGACCGCAATATAAATGTCACATTAAAAGATTGGAAGCAATACAAAAAATTTTTGTGAACAAAATGAATTATAAAACAAAACAATATTCGTTGAATTATGAACAGTCTTGCTCCCACTATGGGTTAAATACTTTGGAGGATAGGAGAGATATAATAGATATTATGTTGTTATACGATATTGTGAACAACAAGTTTGACTATTCCACAGCGTTAGAAAATATAAAGTATCTTGTACCCACACAGCGTACTCGCCACACACGCCTATTCCACGTGCCGGCTACATCAACTAATTATCTAAAAATGTCACCGTTCCACAGGCTCCCGGACATTTATAATAAAAAATTCTCTTCTGTGGATCCCTTCTATTTATCACGTACTAGTTTTAAAAAGCAAATCTTACAATTAATCAATACTGAAGCTCAGCTCACATAATAATATAATAAATTAGCATTTTACACTCACTGCTATTACACTCACACATTCTCATACATGCACTTTCACACACACACTCACATACTCACACACACAATCACATCCTACTTACCAGGTCTTACTTAATATTACATTAAATTGGTTTTAATTTATTATGAATCTGTAGATATTTATAACATTTTCTTTCTTTATAAATACTTTTGGGCTTGATCAATGCTTACCTTCAAAAAATTAAAATCCCTTCTCTGTAAGTAATATCATATTTTGTAAAATTCTTATATTAGTCTTTGTTCACATACGTATATTATTTCACTACCTATTGGTGTACCTTTTAATTGGCGTAGCTTAGTATTTATTCATCTCAAAAATTGTATCACTAGCTGTAAGGTACCTTATTATAAATAAATAAATAAATAAATAAATAAATGCAATAACTGCAACTCTATCAAAAAAAACTTACTTACGGAAACTTAAAAAAGCTTGCTTACGGAAACTTAAAAAACTTACTTACGGAAACTTACAAAATAAAAACATTTAGATTTATACTAATTAAGGTCCTAGCTACCTACTTCATAAATTAATTTTGGACTTTATACCCAGCTTTTGTAGTAAACTGTTATTTACCAGTACAACACTACAACTCTACCAAAAAAAATTACCTACTTACGGAAACTTACAAAATAAAAACATTTAGATTCTAGTAACTACCTACTACATAAATTAATTTTGGACTTTTGTACCGTAAACTGTAGGTACTGTAACTGTAATTACACCGTATTCAGGGTTTTATCAGTAAAGGTGTTATCGTAGATATTAATAAAGTTACCAGGCAATAAGGCTCCATGATGCTGAACGCGGGTGTGATTAAATTGTTAGGTTTGGGGTACACTGGTTACATTTTACTTATACTTAACCTTAACTTTTCTCGTGACTATGTTGACGTGTAACGTTATTTTTTTTCGATAGATCGGTTTTACGCTAAAACGGGTCATTTTTGATGCTTTCTATAAATCTGTCGGGAAAACCGCAAAACAATACTGTAAGAGTAATGAGTAATGTTAATGTACGTAATAAGCAGTACAGTTAACAAATGATTATAGCTTTCGAGAAATTAACTAAAATCTTATCTATTTATGCAACTTAATATCTAGGTTTATTCGAAAGAAAACATAATTGCTACCAATCAATCCAATTTAACGATTTATGCACTTAGTAAGTCATTTAGAGCATATTATTCACTTTAAACAACCGTATTTTATAACTATCATCCCATACAATTATTAGCCATAATAAAAGAAAATAAAACAAAAAGCTCATTGTATCGCAACCCTAACAAAGCAGTTACCAGTTAAATAAGCTTTAGAAGCTTGCGGGAAAGAGACAAAACAGCGCCCCGCCCTGATTGGTGGGGAGAAAAACGCTCAACCTTATTGGTTGGCGCATTATGGATTTTTAGTACGAGGCGTTCCACATTCAAATATCGATAAAACGTTGACATTGACAGTTCACTTTTTCCGCGCGCGCCTCGCTTTGTCTCTGGTTTAAAAAGTTTAAACGTATGTGTTAATTACGTTTTGACATTGACAGTTAGCGCGCTTTTAGTTTTTTTTTAATGGAATCGTTCAGGAATTACGCGGTTGAACATAAAATGAGGGAATTGTCCGTTGATATTATGTCGAAGACGCAAATGTATAGCGACATACAGAATACGCCGCCGTCGTCGCCTAAGAGTAAAGGTATGTTTTGTTTATTTGTTGGTAATAAGTTTTTTACTGTTACTGTTTTACTATTTACTATAATCATATTACATACTTTAGATTCGGGTTTCAATTATCAACATGATTAATACTTACCTACTGTTATACCTAATACCTACCATCTCAAAGTCGATTCATACCTATTATTTGTTTATAATGATCTTGGCCAGGTGAATTTAATTATTTCATTGCATTTCATGATAGATAAGTTATAGATTTCAAACTTGTTATTGTTTTTACATTATCTACTCATTACAATATGTAGGTATAGATACACAACTTATTAATTATTAGGGAATAATTGCTAACCAAATAAGCATTGAAGTTCGTGCAAACTGTATTTTAAAATTTTAACGATTATCTTCATTAGTAGTGATGTCAAGGATATTTCTTATACATATGTCGGCATCCATTTCATTCAAATAACGGTAGGTACATTATTGCTTTTATTTCATGACATTTTCACCCAAAACACTATGACAAAGCTACGTTATCTAAATTGCTTAACAGCACTAATTACAATCCATAATGATTATTAACAGTTATTTTGAAAAGAAGCCGACATGTCAGGTAAAACTATTGAAATATTCCAGCGATTTTAAACCTTATTGCAAAGCAATAAGGTGCATCTTAAAAACGATGTCAATATGATAATTATGAGGTGACGTTTGACATTTGCCGCCTTTTTGTCAAATATTTGCATTATCTGTGCTCAATTGTTTTATTGCTTACCGTTAGGATCGTTAGTGTTTATGAGATTATGGCGGTAACCTTTTTAAAGGGACCGAAATTTTCGAATTTTCTTTGAAACCATATCTGTACTAATATTGTATAGCTGAAGAGTTTGTGTGTTTGAACGCGCTAATCTCGGGAACTACTGGTCCGATTTGAAAAGTTATTTCGGTGTTAGATAGCCCATTCATCGAGGAAGGTTATAGGCTATATATCATCTCACTAAGGCCAACAGGAGCGAAGCCACGCGGATGAAACCGCGCGGCACAGCTAGTTTAGGATAAAATCACATAAACAGCATTGTTTTAAACTTTGAGAGAAAGCGACAGATTGGTTACATCAATCATTGCTAATTTCGTGTCAATTAGAGAGTAAACTAGCTAACTAGAAATAATTCCATTAATCCCAGCTTCTGTAAATTACACACGTCCGACAATTAATTCGTAAATCGTCCAATAAAATGTTAAACACGCAGCTGTTCCAAAATCAAATCGACCATAAACTATTGTCTCTGGTCAAGCTTGCCACCAACCACCGTTTGACAGCGCGCTATTTTATTTTTAATTACACGTCAGTTGTCTATGGTCTTGTCAATTGGGCTTAAACTGATTCCGTTTTTATGGGCCCGCTCCCTACGGAGATATTTATCTTCATTACATTGTTGCTGACTACTAGATACGGATTTTATTATGAAAATTGGCTTAGGGGAGCGTGCCGGGGGATGACACCGTATAATTGGCTGTGTATTGGATAATTGTTCGAGCTATCGTGCGTCTAAATTGTTTTAATTCCGCCGGGGGTTGATTTTTTAAATTAACTTTCTTTGAATAAATAATGCAGTTGAGTTGGAGAGCTTATGTTGTATGTAGATTTAGCGATGTTATTTTTATATTGATTAGATTTACATTAGTTTCATTATCATTATCAAACCTAGTTCTCTATTTTGTATAAGTTACATTTCAAACAATAACTAAAATAGAGCTAGGTATACCATTCAAGAATTCCTTATACAAACTACATTTCAAACATTCTCAATCCAAATTTGAAATTCCAAATTCCAAACTGCAAAGGAAAAAGAAACGAATTCCAAATTCTAATTCATACGTTCCAAATTCAAAAGCGTATCATAGACAATAAACATGAAATGGCAACACAATTAGCGGCACGTGGCGAGGGTACCGAATACCGATTGTAATTGATGCATCGATATCGGTTTACTATTACAAGGGCTATTACGTTGCGAATCGGTTATTAATTGAACGTTTAAGATAATGTGTTTACGAATGATTGATTCGGTTTTGTTATGGGATTGCGATAAACCGATTGTTCTGTTTAATGGCTTGGTTTGTAGTTAATTAAGATTAGGTATAGTATAGATTAATAGTTATAGTACATAATATCTAAATTGTAACGGATGTTAACGATTTTCCTTACTGGAGAATGCAAGTGTTCTGAATTGTTTTCAGTAATATCCTGGTAATAGGTACGTAAATAATAGTAATAGGTATGGTTGAGGATTAATAGTTACTAAATAATATTCAATGATGTTTTAATTTGAATCGAAAGCTTAAAGATATAACAATTTCTTTTCTAAGCAATTGTTGTAGTTAGTTAGGCTGCATATTTAATTCGATGTCCCCGAATTTCATTATTTTGTGCTGTTTAATCGATAGCTGGTAGTGGATTTTCTTAACAAACTGCTTTTCTTTTCCAACAAAAATGCGTAGTTTTTGTGAAAATCGAAATTGAAAATGATATTTTTTAAGGTTATTTTTGTACTAAAAACGCAACTTTAAGTAAAATCTTAAGCCATTATAGTATCAAAATGTCTAATTATCACACTCACACGCATTATTTTTAAATATATTTACGTACCTATTACTTTATTTACATATTACAATTTATTTTGTTAAAATATTATTTTAACAATTTAGTATAGCCAAAAATCGTTCCATAGTTTGTATTCACAACAAGCCACAGATAACACAGATTAGTTAATATGACGCAGATCACAGATTAGCAATACAAATATACTAGCTTATCATAGAGTATAAATGATACATTTTAATGTTTTTTTTTTATAGCTCACTTGCTTCAGTTTTTAAAAACGATTAACTTTTACTTTTAGTATTCAAATAGGTAGCGAGGAGCGAAGCGACGAGCGTGTTAGGTTAACGTTTGAACTGCCGCACGAGCCGAGCGAGCGAAGCGAGCGTGCCGCGGCAGCGGCCGGCGAGTGCCAGAAGCGACTTTAGGGCGATTCCCACTCAAACAAAAAAAAAACTACGTAGGTTTAAACAACCTGTTTGTATTTATGTATCGTAAAATTTTTGTTATTATCAAATGCTTTCTAAATTAAAATTATTTTTGACAAATTCATTTTAAAAATCACTTTCTAATTATGTTTATTATCTACAATCGTGAACGCGTCATATAACATTTATTATCTGTGGCATGTCGTAAATACGTGGTAAATACAAACTTAAATTTTTGGCTATATACATTTTCAGGTAATATAATTTAAGAAATTGTTATAAATAAATTAATAATACGGCAATATATTTAAAATATTGCCTGTGTGCGAGATTACTAGAAGTTTTAATACGACAATGGTATAAAGTGTCGTTTTTAGTACAAAAATAACCTTAAAAAAAAATTTTCATTTTCGATTTTCACAAAAACTACGCATTTTTGTTGGAAAAGAAAAGCAGTTTGTTAAGAAAATCCACTACCAGCTATCGATTAAACAGCACAAAATAATGAAATTCGGGGACATCGAATCAAATATTTAACCGTTAGTTATTTCACACATCATCGATATAACATGCCTTGATATAATAAAGTACTTTTTATAAGTATGGCCTATAATACGTATTTATTTGCACTCCATAAGTGTTCCATGCCTTATATACAGTGTTGTACAATAAAATATTTTTAGAACACAATTCTTTTGAAATTATTGATTCATTAGCGTGAAACGTCACAGGTGATAATATTGCTGTTAATCAATTTGTTTTGTTTCGCATGATTTCGACAAAGCTGTAAATTATACAAACTTTTACGTATTTGGCAGACACACTCACACACAAGAACTAAGAATTACCGTTTCGTGCGTTACGAAACTGTGTGTCATTTATATTTATGCCTCACTCAGTTTGTTTGACAATTATCGAGTTTTGAAACAATGTACCGATGTTGAAGTCACTTGATTAAACTTAAGTGCATCAGTGCACCATTTAGTAAAAATACACCGACAGAAAGAAAGAACATTTATTTAAGTATTAATTATAGCAACAGTTAAAAAGCAATCGGAAGAGAAAATATGTGGACGTTTTAATTTGAACGAAAAAACTACAGCTAAATTAGTCAATGATACACTCAAAACATCCCGATATAAGTGGTGCATTAGTGCAGCTTAAAAACCGTCGCGACGGCTATTTAAAAACCAATTTCGAATGTCACATTTGAAAATCGAATACGGAAGCTCGATCCATAGACACACGCCATGACAGCTGGAGCGAGGAAGTTGTAGAAAAAGTATTTGAAAGGAAGCCCGGCTAGACTGTTGCAAATTGACTTTTGAGTGCTGTCGCCACCCAGCATGGGAACAACTTGAGTGTCGGCGCTTAAAAAAATAACATTCAGTTGCAAACACTTGACATGCAATAAATATTTCATAATCACGTCCATTTATTTGCGGTTTTCAATGCTATTTTTTTTTAATATGATAATCATGCCTACAAGCTGCAATTGATGGTATAAAGTCAGTTTTTAACACACTTTTATTAGCTTCACCTGTATGTTTGTTTCTAATCGCCTCCTTTATACTCGATTTTGGCCCACTTTTACGGATATATATTTTAACAAGCTTACCGCCCGCGGCTTCGCCCGCTTTGTCTAAAACCTAATAAATTATATACTAAAACCTTCCTCTTGAATCTCTCTATCTATTAAAAAAAACCGCATCAAAATCCGTTACGTAGTTTTAAAGATTTAAGCATACAAAGGGACATAGGGACAGAGAAAGCGACTTTGTTTTATACTATGTAGTGATTTAAACATTGTATACTAATTATCTAAGATATCGATGCTAATACAATAATTTCATGAGTTTCTCTTATTAAATCGTGTTTTTGGTTCTAAACATATTTCCATACCTATGTTACATATTCAAATTTAAATATCGATTTCAATAACTGGCGGTAAAACGTCTCAATCACGCGGCCATCACGAGCATAGACAATAGAGTTGAAAGCATTACATTTTAGCGCTGTGTCAATAGCGCGCCCTTTTCAAATTTAGAACCACTTCAACTAATCAGATTTGTAAAGTCGATCGCTTTTGGCCGAATCGGCGCTCTTTGTGTCCATGGGAAAATATTTAATTAGACAATAGCTTATTTGTGTTTGTTTTGTGTTAATGTATTCCTTTTGAAAGGCTGGCGTGCAATTAACACCTACCGGCTACTGTTGAAAGCCACGTTTTATGATAAGTCAATTGTGAATTCGGTTATTCGTTTGTATTGATGTGTGCTATACACCTGGCTTTGTTTATGGTATGAAGATTAACAAATTGTCACCGTTACTTTATTAATTAACACACATAAAGCACTATCAAACATAATTAAATCATAAACTTTATTGATTCATCTGTAATATGTTAACTTTCCGTCTGCGTTTCGATTTGTCAATTACTTACAAATTATTATACTAAAACCTTGCTCGAGAACCATCTAACACCGTCCATTAAAAAACCGTATAAAATACATTATTTTATATTGCGTAGTAAAGATCTAAGCATACATAGAGAGAGCGGGAAGCGACTTTGTTTTATACTATGTAGTACCGGCCTACCAAAGCAACTAATTACTTTCAACCATAGATAACAAACTATTCAATACACATCCGCGTAAATTAAATCAGCCGCTAATACAGATACGCTCCATTTAACGCAGAAGCCTAATGTCTAGACAACAGTAATTTAGATAATACACGAGCTGTATTAAAAGCGCCGACTTAAGTACTACTTATAACCCTTTTGAGTGTTCTTTACGCATTATTATTATTAATTGCTGTTATATTTTTAGATGTGATTTAACTGTTTTTGAGTACAAGTTTTTGTAGAGGGTTTGTCTATGCCGACTTATCTCTACAAGCATTTATGTTAAATTATTTTTCTTTGGAGATGCTGTTTACTTTTAGCGCTTCTGGAATTTAAATTTCAGATTTCACTTGTTTATTTTAACGCTTCATCGAAATTAAAGATAAGGTTTTAAAATATAAGGTACTTCTCTCTTTTTACTGTAAATTGATTGTTTTATTTATATGTTTTCTTTTTGTTACAGAATCACTGAGCCCTCAATCCGAACAAATCACAAACTCTTCATCTGCACCAGATCCAAATATCAGGTAATTATTAACTACGAATTTAAACAATAATTTGCCTACTATAGTAGAGTCATTTTAATAGGCAACATTTGACAGTTGAACAAAATTCAACAACGTAACCTAGTAACGACGACATAGAATAATATGTTATTTCGTTTTATTAGAACTGTACATTTGTTTAACTTTTTTCAATTACAATTACATAAGTATTTATAATAATAATGACCGATACCATTCTAAACATAATAAACAATTTCTGATTTTTAAAGAACTGACGTCGCTACAATGATATTACCTATATAATATGTACATTTATTGTTCAGTTTTGAGTAATCTATGACATTTACAAATTACAACGAACTTACTAAACATGTATATGTTATTTACATACATTTTATTTAACTTAGTCTTAATCCAATTGTCATTTTAACCAATTTATACAGTTTTGGATAATTTTCGCCTGAATAAAAATTATTTCTTCGTCTCAGCTTGTTTAAAATATTTGAGTTCCTTTTATGCAGTTATTATATATAAGAATTCTCATATAAAAATAACATATTAATGATTTTTTATGCTTTTGTCAACAGGAGATACCGTACAGCATTCACAAGAGAGCAGCTAGCAAGACTGGAAAAAGAATTCATGAAAGAGAACTACGTTTCAAGACCTAGGAGATGCGAATTGGCAGCACAATTGCAACTGCCAGAATCTACTATTAAGGTAAATTGATAATTTAACTATCATAGTTGAAAAAAAAAGAATTGTCTATGGTCAACTTTTTGAGCAAATTCAAAAAGGGAGTTTCTCAATTCGACAGTATTTAGTTCTGTGTTTGTTTCTTCAGAATGTTTGACTAAGTGAATCGATTTTGATGATTCTTTTTTAATTGAAAGCTCCCGTGTGCTTTCATTAAAATTTGGACTATTTTTGAAAATTTGAAGACGGATAAGTTTTTTTTTATAAATATTAATAATTTAACTCAGAACGTATTAAATTTATTGCCAGAATGTCGAATGATCTTAACAGTGTGTACTTTCATACATTGAGTCATGAAATTTGCAATAACCGACATGTAATGTGATAATCAGCCACAATTTCCAACTTAATGACTTTTGAAACATCGCCCACATTGTGACCTGAATATAACCGACCTCACTTCAATTATAACGTTCTAGTGACTTTTCGTAACAGTGACATAACATAACATGTCACGGATAATTAATAAAAATTGGGAGAGTTTAATGTAGGCGGAATTCTATTAACACATTTGAGCTATTACAGTAACTAAAACACTAAAATATACAGTACTGAAACATAAAGATACAGTAAAAGCGAAAGTGTACAACAAAGGAATACTATTTTAAAACAATAAGTACCCGTTTAAACATCGCAATGTAAATTGAGTTTCGTTTCGAATTCACACATTTGTAACGTGATTTCTGCGAATTAGCGTCCGTTCATAAAGTGTTCTTGATGGAAAATTATTGTAGCTCTAATTGACGTATCATACTTTAAAACGTTTTCATCATGTGCCCATTATTTGAGCCTAATAGCCATTGTGTTACTATGTACACGATTTACAAATCAATTCGAAACAACTGTTATTCGAAACCATAGACAAGAATAACGGTCATTCCAAATTCAAACACAGTTCCATATTCAAATAACTAAAGCTGTACGCTCATTTAAATTTCATTCGAAGTGTTCTCGCAAATGACGCAGTCATAATCATAATTATCACGTCCAAAAGAAAACCGAAATAAAATACACGTGTTTTTATAACTCCATTCGAATTTTACACTCCCGCTAATTTGTTAAAAAACCGACCGAATTATTCAGTAGCTATACAATGTTAATAAACATTAATTTGAAAGAAACTCGTATAAAGTCAAATCATTATGAACACATTTCAAATATTATGGCCGGGTTTATGACTATTGCGCCAATTAAAAAATTAAAAACTTATAAACAGCGGCTACTATTTGATGTGTAAAGTATTTGTTTATTGTGATGGACCTTTATGGCGGTCTATAAACTATGGTCGGGCTAAACAAATTTTTGTTTTTAATGACCACAAAATGTACGATTATCAAACTATCAACACGGTGTTTGAAAGCTTCTTCGTGCTTTTTTGTATCAATATGGAACGTTAATTAAATTCTTGCGTCGTAATATAGATACGTACATGTTTATAATTCAATGTTATTTAACATTTTAATTGCGTCTGCAAATTCGTTGTTTCAACAACGCAAGAGAATATTAATGTAAAACAAAATTTGTTTAGAGAAATACTTGGCTGAATATTTTATTACCTTCGCCTCCCGTAGAAAGCAATAATCTTGTCTATGATGCAAAAAGCGCGCCATTTTGCGCGCGCAAACTGCAAGATGGCTGCTAATTGACGCATTTAGCTTTCAAACCTTAACATCTTAAAGGGTTTTGTTTGTACATTTTATTACGGTTTAAGACTTAATGATGTAATTTTAAGATGGTCTCACAAAATACGTTCTTAATTTTGCAACAAAGTTGTAACTTTGCGTTTTAACTAAATTTACCTTATTATAAGATGACTTATTTTGTAACTATGAAATTCTTACATACTTTAGAATCTATTAACTATGAATTACTCACATAATTTACTTTAATATCATTAATGTACTTGATATAAATAATCGTTAATTCAATAAATATAAATATTTTTGCGCGTTTCCAAAATGACTGATCGAATAATAATTTTTTGCAAATAACGGTTGAAACTGTGAAATTAATTAGCGAATATATGTGAAGAGTTTAATTTAGTATGATGTACCTAATTAAGACGAAGTAATTATGTATTACATATTTATTAACGTTCCTATAAGTATAATGAATACGAACTGGTATTCAGTTTTATTGGTTTAACGTTTTTGATTGGTATTTATGACGGCATTAGACTATTTAATTAAAATTAGAAAAAATACGTATTGAGAACCTCCGTTTATAGTAACATCATTTAAAAATATAGCTTTCCGTCCGTGGCTTCGCCCGCGTTTTCAAAGAAAAACCCGCATACCTAGTTCCCGTTCCCGAAGGATTTCCGAGATAAATCCTATCCTTTGTATTAATTCACGTTATCCTCTATATGTGTGCTAAATTTCATTGTAATCGGTTCAGTAGTATTTGCGTGAAAGAGTAACAAAGTACATACATACATACATCCATCCCCACAAACTTTTGCATTTATAATATTAGTAGGATGTATAGTTGTATGATTATAAACTAACTACGCTATGTGCTACAGTAATATGTACTTAAATATCGAGACTAAAAGTTAATTTCTTTACAGGTATGGTTCCAGAACCGAAGAATGAAAGATAAACGTCAACGCATAGCTGTAGCTTGGCCGTACGCAGCTGTATACAGTGACCCAGCGTTCGCAGCGTCTATTCTTCAAGCAGCGGCTTCTTCTGTTGGCCTACCCTATAGCTATCCCTCCCCCATGCTACCTCCTTTCCACAACCCTCAGTTGCTACCCACAGGATATCCTTACCCGTACCCGTATCCGAGATATCCGTACATTCCGCCTACACCGCCGTCGCCCGTGAACCCCGAAACAATACGGCCCGCGTATCCGAATTTCAATTTGAATGTTGACAAATAAACTTTTTTTTGTTTATGGCCAGTGTCAGTGTCAAGTAACTTTTTAATTTTGACTCTGTTCGCGGTCAATGATTCTGTAATTTGAAATTTCACTTCGAATTTTTTGACGTTTTAATACTAATGATGAGAACAAGATTTCGTTCATCGGTATCTTGTTTTAATTTTTAAAGATTAAGGATATCGCTCATATTATTATAAAAACTACTTAAGGAGTAGGTATTTAAGACTTCGATATGAATGTTATTTTAATGCATGATATTATTAAGATAATATCGGATTGTATGTATGTAAATATAAATAGTTACGTAATTTATTGATATAATTATATCCCAGTGTATCTCTAATATTTAATTTTAAAAGACAAGTTATTCATTCCAGTTTGTACAAAAGTTTTAGGTGTAGGTTTTTTAATTCATAGCTATGTAAAATACAGTTTTCTTGTATAAATACCAAAGCGTAATTATTCGTAAGTGCAATATATTTTTTATCTGTAGTCTTATTAGGTATGATTATAATCTGTGGTATGGTTATGGATAAATTAAAAATAACTTTAACTCTTATCTCAATAAAATTATTATTATTTTGATGTACATTGTTTAATTAAATAAAAACTTGCATTTTTACTGTAAAATCAATATTGCTAAAAAAATCACTTGAGTATCTGTATTCATTTTATATAGTCATCTTGTTTCACAATTTTTTTTCCGTTTTAATGTATTTTTCTGATTATTTATCGATTAAATATTAGATGTTTTAAAAATGCAAGTTTTTTAAATGTAATTTAATCTGTAACTGTAAAAATATATGTACATTTAAATTTTTATTAAGTGTTCATAGCTTATTACCTTTTAGAATAAGATGTATAAATAATTATGAAAGACAATTATAAGAAGTTATATATAAATTTTCTTGTTTTATTTCAATTACATTTCTTCCTAAATCATAGGGGAGACCGGGTACAAAAGTAACGGTGGGTCGAAAGTAACAAATGCTCTCTAGATTTATCCAATGGGCGAACACCGCTTAGCCTCTGTCAGGCGATAGCCGAGAGCGCCCCCCTTAATTGTATCCATTCGCCGCGTGCGCCACGCGCTGTTAGGCTGTGTGACAGGACGCTACGTGTTTTCACGAATCAAAAGTAAGATTTTCGACATTTTTTTATTAAACGTTTACGTAGTCTTAAAAGGATGATAGAAATCTGAATGTTTGCATATCCATTCTTGATTAGAGTAATTGTACATTGCTCATAATCATTTTTATGTAGCACGTTCCGTTTTAAAGTTTTGTTGCACGTCTTGGCAAAAATATAGACGGGTACAAAAGTAACATAGCCCTATGGGTACAAAAGTAACATGTTATTTTTGTCCCATTATGATTATGTATATTTTTATGTACATCTTTACTTCAACAGAATGCCGCGACAACGCATTAGAACTACTGATCGAGGAATTACCGACACGGCTGAAGAGCATTTTGAAAGATGGTGCAACAATTAGAGGCTTTGCAAAAATATAATATTTGCCATGTAACATTCTATAGATTTATAAAAAAATACTAGTGCAGCTACCTTGCGTCGATCGAGATTTACTAATAACAAGTAAAGTAATCTACGCGACTATTTAATCGAGTGCTCTGCAGTTTATTTTCAGTTATCTCCATCAACGAGCATAATGTGAATAATTTTTTTGATAACCTTGCTGAGGTATTGGGAAAGGTACCAATTTGAGCCAAAAGATATTTGGAATATGGACAAGACAGGGGTGACCACTGTCCAAAAACCTAGCAAAATTGTAGATTAAAAAGGGATTAAACAAGTAGGGCCATAACATTAGCAGAGCCTGGAAAATTAGTAACTGTTGCTGTTGCCATTAATGCTCTAGGAGAACACATTCCGCTTTTTTCGTATTGCCGAGGGTCCTGTTGGTTGTGCTGGAGCTGGGAATGCTAGTGGATGGATGCAGGATGCAGAATTTTTAATTATAAAAGAATGATTCCCTTAATTAATCTCATAACTTGAACTTCGAATATTTTTTATCGATTGTTTTGTATTATATTTGTAAGTATTATATTTAAAATACAAAAGTTGATATGTGTTATTAATACAAAGTCTTTAAACAAATAATTTGTTGATTTACCATCATAATATTGTATTAATTACCAACCCCTTTGTCTTGTTACTTTCGACCCACGACGTGTTACTTTCGACCTGCTTACGGGGTCGAAAGTAACAACTGACGATTTTTTTTTAAATTTACTTTATTAATATAAAACACTACATAATATAATAAATTGAGTTGCTAGTGTAAAGAATATAAACTAAATTTATATATGGTTATATTAATTTAATGATAACAGTAACACCCAGTCAGAAATCAAGGTACAAGTACAAAGTGTTACTTTTATACCCGGTCTCCCCTACATCACTACAGGTAAATTAGCTTGGAGAAATTTTTGCGTTTGTAGTAGTGTATGGTCAGCAAATAAAATAAAACAACATTTTATTTTTAGTTTTTATTTTATATATTTATAAGGGATTTTAAATTAAACTATATGTGTTTCTCCTCTGAAAAAGATGAGACTTTATTTTAATATTTGCACATTTAACATACGTATAACTTTTACATTAACAATGTTACTAAAATGAAAAATTTACTAACCTGAAAAAGAAACGACAACGACACAGATCAGTCAGTTTTTATAAGTAAGGCTAAAGTTTAATTCTTTAGTTTGAGAAGTCAAAGGCTTGCCTCGACCATGTTTTAACACTGGAGCCATTTTGAATTAACAATATAAAGTTACAACACTTACACACAAATAAAACACTTCAACAAATATTATAACAATACAAATAATAACAACAATCAACAAATACAAAATTTAACAATTAAACTACAGCCCGCCATACCGACGCGAATGTGTTGATTTAAAAAAAACAATTCAACCATTTGTACCAGGCTAACTTTTGCACAGGTAACCATCGTCGTGCAGCCATTTACGAAAATCGCCATGCCATACTTTTCGGACGATTCCAAATGGTCGCCATACCGCCGAAAATCTGCAAATTTTTTTTTTCGCCGAACCATTTGTACCACCCTAAATTTTTTTTTCAACAACTCCTGAATGATTATAAATAGAAGTGTGATAATGCCATACCTGTGGGAGGTGGCGAATGTGTATAAGATTTTTTTTTATTGTAAGATTTTATTCGTATTTTGAACGATTAGTAACAGTATGGCACTAATTTTTCCTGTAAGTTTGAGGTTCAACGAATATAAATACAAAATTTCAAAGATCTAGGTGGTGGAAATCTTCACTTATATAAATTAATACTAAATTAATTTTTCAAGTATGGCAGCACTTTTTCCCCCTACTAGAAGTATGGTAAATATAATAATGGTCACATTTTATCAAATACTCTCCAAAAATCCAAATGCAATACTGGTACAAAAAGTTTGGCGAAAAAAAAAATTTTTGCAGATTTTCGGCGGTATGGCGACCATTTGGAATCGTCCGAAAAGTATGGCATGGCGATTTTCGTAAATAGCTGCACGACGATGGTTACCTGTGCAAGAGTTAGCCTGGTACAAATGGTTGAATTGTTTTTTTTTAAATCAACACATTCGCATCGGTATGGCGGGCTGTAAGTCACACCGGAAAAGTATGGCATGACAGTTGTCACTACCGCCTACTTCTTTTTTATGGGCTATCGGTAAATTCTAAAATTTTTGTGTTACAAATCGTTTGACTTTCGCTATTTTTCCGACGAGTTCGACTAACGCCCACGCGACTAAGCCGCCGGTACCAGTGTTCACACCATCGTTTTTCTTTTTGTCATTGCGTACTAAGACCCCTGTAGAACCGCCATCCTGTTACAAATGACTCGAAATTTTGTGTCAATATCTCGCGGTCTATACGTAATAATTATAATTTTTGAATGAAATGTGTGCTTTATGTTCTAACGGTACCAAACGACTGCACGTGGCACCTGCGGACAGCGTAAACTGGTTTATTCTGGTTTTGTGCGTGTTTCCACTTTCCACTATCAAGTGACGATTTATTTATTTGTTTTGTTTCGTAATTATTATGGTCAAATATTAATTATGAAACAAATTATTATGGACACGATATTTTATTGTTTCACGGTAGTCGCCTTGTCGTTTGCTCAAGGACGTGAAATTGAATGATATACATATTTTTTTTTATAAAGTCAAAACCATTTTCTTTCAAATAAAAACTTGTTTATATTGAAAACAAAAGTGTTGCTAGGAATAAGTATAAAATTAAATAGTAATGTTAGGATATCGAAACATTTTTGTACCTATAGGCCAGAACGATATAGTGGAAACGCGCTCTAAGATCTGAGTAATATACACACCACTACATATGCAAAAATTTCTCCAAGCTAATTTACCTGTATATGGTATAAAACAAAGTCGCTGTCTGTCTGTCCCTAAGTATCTACCTATGCTTAAATCTTTAAAACTAGGCCACTGATTTTGATGTGCTTTTTTAAATAGTTATAGTGATTCTCAAGGACGGTTTTAGTTTTATAGAAACTAGTATCTTACGGTGCATATTTACATCAGACGAGCAAATGCTCATTCTAACCCCACTATGTCGAATTCTTTTAGTGTAAACAGGCGTAGAGCATTATTTCGTTGTTCTTAGTGCGTTCGAATAGATTCTATGCAATGTTCTAATACTGAACAACACTGATTACGAGTTTACGTTTACTCTAAAATATCACAAAAGAATGCTCTTGCTAAGCTAGCTCTAGAGCTCTATGTTCGTTTGATGTAAATGCACCGTTATATTATAAACTAGCTTACCGCCCGCGGCTTCGCCCGCTTTGTGTAAAACCTAATAAATTATATACTAAAACCTTCCTCTTGAATCACTCTATCTATTAAAAAAAACCGCATCAAAATCCGTTGCGTAGTTTTAAAGATTTAAGCATACATAGGGACATAGGGACATAGGGACAGAGAAAGCGACTTTGTTTTATACTATGTAGTGATTTGAAAGTCAGTCAGTCTGTCTGCTCGGGTATTAGCTACTAGATCGATATGAATGAAAATAGGAATGAAATTATTTGATTCGCTAAAACCTAAAATAAAGTGTGCCGTGTTTGAATATTGTGCTTGGTAACCTTTCTAGTTTATACTTATAATAGTATTGGATGCCTACAAGATTATTAACTAGCCTTTTCTAGGCGATAGAGTAATAGAGTTACAAACATACAGAATAAAAAAAAAAAATGTTAGAATTTTGATAATTTAATATATTTCTGTAGATTTCAAATTATTATACGCTCCTAAAAAAGGACCCTTAACTCTAAATAAAAAAAAATATTACCTACGACTTAATACTAAATACATATAAATAAATACATACATAATAATTTAATAGATATCGGTCAAGCCGTTTTGGTAGTTTTAGTTAGATATAGTACCTAGGTACTTGTATAATCTACCTACCTAATAAAATAGATTATTAAGAAAATCTATCTTATTTATAACATAACCATACAAAAACTACAAGCAAAAAAACACACAACCTCCCATTTCATCAAGTCGGTAAAGGATTAGCAACTAATATATTAGGGTAGCAATTCGTCAACGTCCCTAATGTACAAACACCTTAATTAACGTCGCCCGTCCTGTGTAATGAACGTGCACCCTTATTAACTTATATAGGTATATTATACATTTACACGTACCTATATATTATGTACTAGCAGTGCCCCACGGTTTTACCCGCATTGCTCCGCTCCTGTTGGTCTTAGCGTAATGACATTATACCTATTATAGCCTACTATCTATGGGCTATCTAACATCTCTAGAACTTTTCAAATCGGACCAGCAGTTCCCGAGATTAGCGCGTTCAAACAAACAAAAAAACTCAGCTCTATAATATTATTAAGTATAGACAATCTGCATACTGTATTTTAGCTAAATGGGTTTAGTAGTCGAGAAAGATTCATCTTTCGGATTTATTATATCACTTATAGCTGTCCCGGCAAACGTTGTTCTGCCTTACTATTATCACTTAGGAGTATGAAAAATAGATGTTAGCCGATTCTCTGACCTACCCGATATGCACAGAAAATTTCATGAGAATCAATCCAGCCGTTTTGGAGGGAACGGGAAGAAAAAGGTAATGGTAAAAGGTAGGATAATAAATAAAACTACATAATTATGTTGTAAAACTATATAATTTTATTACGAAACTAGCTTCCGCCTGCGACTCCGTCCGCGCGGATGTCCGTCTTCGCGGTTTATTTCTCCATTTTGAGTAACTCTGACAATGACATCTTATAAAAAAAAGAATCCACTGCGGGTAACGCAACATGTGTTCGCGGTTCTACAGAACATCGTCTATGGATAAAACTGAAAAATTAAGATTTATTTTTTTCCACGTATTTTTCCAAGATAAAAAGTATCCTATTTTACGCCCAGGATAATAAGGTATAATTATACCAAGTTTCATCGAAATCGAACCGTTAGTTTTATTATATGTAATGTATAGATGTCCATGTATTTTACAACACGAAACATTCCAAAACATACCTTCAATTTTTATCCGCCAAAAATGAAAATCATATGTAACACCATTATTCCTAGAATGGCGTCCGTAAAAAACTTATATTATCTAAAGTTTATCTTAATATTGATCTGGAATAATACAGTTATAACAAATAGACAGCATTTATATCAGCTGGGATGGAGGAATAATAAATGATAAGCGTAGGGGAAGGAATTTTAGGGTGTTAGGGTGTATATGCCGTAGGCAAAATGTAGATATTATTTCGCCGTTTACAAATGCTCGGTATTTTGTAAAATGCTGAGTATTTACTTTTTCCAAAATTCTACAAAAAGACGGTCGCGAGCCGACGGAGCCCCACTTCGCGGGGCTCCTATTTCTGTGTAGTTAAAAAAACACAAATCTAACTTAACCCACCCCCTTAACCAAACCAAAAACTTCTGATTACGAATTCTCGACATATTACAAAATGCCAAGCGTTTGTAAACGGCGAAATAATACAATTTGAGTGCGACATATACTATATACACGTTGCAAAATCTTGGGATAAGTTTTTTTTTATTTTTTTTGCGATATATATTTATTAATTGTGTCATAAATATGATTGGATTAGTTACGACTAAGAGACTAAAAAATAAAATTAGATATTTTAGTTTTACTAACAGCAAATGCTAAATTTTTAAAGAATAGAAAAAATTCGATCACGAGGCGGGATTTGAATCTGCATATTATGCCTCAAAGCTATTCTTTAAAAATTTATAATATAAAAAAATACTTAGTAGGTAGATACTAAAACCTTCTTGTAAATGAATTGTTTATATACATGTGACTTGCATTTGCCCCTTGCATACCCCACTAGGGGTCGAGAAAATTTACTTGAAATAACTATTATTAATAACTAGGTGTGCCCTGCGGTTTTACCCACATTGCTCCGTTTCTGTTGGTCTTAGCGTGATGGTATAGAGCCTTATAGCCTTCCTCGATAAATGGGCTATCTAACACCGAAATAATATTTCAAATCAGACCAGTAGTTCCTGAGATTAGCGCGTTCAAACAAACAAACTCTTGAGCTTAATAATATTAGTATAGATTAAAGTATATAATCGGGTTAAGCTACTAATAGAATAGTAGCTTCCATGTAATGGAAAGCGCTTGACCACAATCTCGCCTGGTGGAAAGCTAAGATGTGGTCTAAGATGGTACGCACTTCCCTAGTAGAAACAGTACGATTCAAACTTAATGGCGGCTCGGAACATCAAACGATCTGATGCGCAAAAAAAAAATGTGTGCGTGTACTAGTGTACACACGTAAGAAGTGAAACTTCTTTATGACCTTATTTTTCAAAAAATAATTTACTATATGCAACTTTACAGAAATACGTCGAATCACGCGTGGTAGGGATAAGAAAAAGATGGCGCGTAACGGAAAAATGTCACGCGTAACGAAAAAAATGTTACACTAAATTTTTTTCCAACCCCGATAAAGAAGTTTCACTTCAAAAACAATTTTAGATATTACCAGAACGTTACGAACGAACGAACGTAAGTTTGAATCGAACTGTACCCGTTCACTCTACGCTTGAAGACCCCCATATTGTACTAGTAGGTACACCGAATCAGGAAGAATGTAATAATATTTTTTATTTTAAATAGATTTCTTCTTTTTTTACCAGAAATAGAACCTAAGACCGTTTCTTAGAACTGTACCGTGAAAAGCTTATTATAATATACAATATAATTAGTGACCGGTCATAAAATAATGGGAGAGATCAGCAGAATGTCAGTTTGTTTGTCCAAATTGCTTGGATGTGTGGAACGGCTATAACGTTGTGATGTATGGAGCTTGGATAGAGTAATAAATGATAAAATGTGTAGGGTGACCATGTTGATAGCTATTTTAGGACAAATATTTTTTTACAATATTTTTTTTCACACTTAGGTACTTATGTGGCACGTGTACCCTCCAGATTGAAAACTGGCAAGAGATGGTGCAGGATAGAGTCAAATGGAGGCTCTTATTGTCGGAGGCCAAGACTCACTTTGGGTCCCTGCGCCACTCTAGTACTTTCTTATGTACTCACTACTCAGGTTGCCTGGAAGATATTACTTTTCGGCGATAGTGTTTTTTTAATGTAACAGGATATGGTAAATCATCTATTTATTAAATACTGCGTTATTAAGTATCGTTATCGTTAAGATTACTACTTACCTACTACTACTATGTACTACTACTATAAAGTGACAGTTATAAAAAAATATATAATTTTCTGTATATACGGTAGGTAGGTACTTACATGTGTTGTAGGTAATTTCTCCATGTGTATTAAAATTACACATATCTTGCATGTTTACCTTTTATAACGTAAAAAAAAAATAATATTATATAAGTTTTTCTAGCTTTTCGCCCGCGGCTTTTCGCCCGCGTTTTCGAAGAAAAACCCATGGTATTTCCGGGATAAAACCTATCCTATATATCAACCCAAGTTACCCTCTATATGTGTGCTAAATTTCATTGTAATCGGTTCAGAAGTATTTGCGTTTAAGAGTAACAAGCATACACACCTACACGTACACACAGTACACACACACACACACACATCCTCACAAACTTTCGCATTTATAATATTAGTGTAGGATGTATTACGAATACACGCATTAGGGACAATTTTTCAATCCTTGGTTATATCCGTCCAATAAAGTAGGTATTACACGATAATATTAATGTCACTTGTAGACTGTCAAATGCAGGTAATTAGAATACATTTTTGAAATGGCAGTTTAATACATTATTCAATTTAAGTTTAAACCTAGGTTTAACCAAAGATTGAAAAATCAGCCCTTAACCAAAAAAGCTATGTATACGTCATCTTACCATAACCCACCGCCTAAAATATTTGTCAAATGTCACCAAAAAAGAAAAAACAATCGACAGTTAAACAAAAGTAAGAGAAAACAAATAAACACCAACATAATGGTCCTTTCACGAATTCCCATAAACCATAAATGACGATTAATATAATGGACCAATGACCGTAACGAATTGCTAGCTACCGTTCTGACAAAACAACATGAATATGGGTCTATTCGTTTTGTGTATAATGCCTTGGTACAGTGGTATAGCCAAACCTAGATAACCTAGATATCGTGTGTTCGAATTTTAACTAGGTAGATATGTGCCGAGCACACGTCTCAGAAGTGGAACTTCTTTGGCTAGATTTAAGATATCAAAATCGTCACCACTCCATGACGTGATGGTATTGCCATGACGCGATCTTGAAATTTTACTCGACAAATTTCACTTCAAAAACAACTCGTTTACATTTTTATTTCCGCAGCAATATTGAATTTTTTACGTTGTAGTACGTGTAATTTTTTCCCATTTTCAGCTGTAGTCAAGCGAAATTCTATCAAAATCGATATATTAATTCCTAAGCCTAACATATTAATGGAATTTTACTCCCACATAATCATCATAACATCATGATACTAGGTACATCCTTCCTCGATAAATGGACTATCTAACAGTGCAACAATTTTTAATACTTCCCGAGATTAGCGCGTTCAAACAAACAAACTCAGCTTTATAATACTAGATTAATCTTATCAAAACGGGCCAATCACGTACGTTTCCTTTTTCGAAACGTCCAATAGCGAACTAAATAATAGACTACGCCGCACACCCTAAGCGTTTTAATATAACGAAACTCGCTAGCGCTTTGTTATAGGGCTGCCAATAAGATGTTATTAATTAAAACTGTTTATTTTGTTTCACAGAAGGTACATAGTGCCTTTTGTGAATTGCTGTCTTCTTTAATTACATGGATAAGTCTCCTATTAGGGTCAAATCCAACTGTGAAAAGATAATTATACCTAATATAAAGACTAGCTTTCCGCACGCGGCTTCGCCCGCGTATTTAAAGAAAACCCCGCATAGTCCCCGTTCCCTTGGGATTTTCGGGATAAAACTTATCCTATATGTTAATCCAAGTTACCCTCTATATGTGTGCTAAATTTCATAGTAATCGGTTCAGTAGAATTTGCGTGAAAGAGTAACAAACACACACACACACATCCAAACAAACTTTCACATTTATAATATTAGTAGGATACAATTTCCCAAACTTACCAACCCTAGCTTTCCCGACCACATGAAATTGTATAATCAGCTATCATGAAATGCGAACGAACTAAACCGACAAACAAAACAGCTTTGCCCGCTTCGCCAATCACACGAGTGCGACAGAGAGAGCAATATATCACTTCACAAGCGCAAGCGAGACGCAATTACCTGGCACTTACGACCTTTTCAATTTGGTAGGGTTAAAAGCAATTTTCCGGCATTTATTCAAAGGCATTACATTAGTATGTAAAATGGTTAAACATACGTTATACTAGATTGTTATTACTATAAAAATAATCGACGATGACCGATGAATGAGGATTGTGAATAATGTACTAATTATATTCTTGATTTTTACGAAATGTGTGGTGTTTCATTTATAATAATATCAATCATATCATAATTATTAGATTACGTCCGTGTCGTGATTAACCTTTTACTTTTTACATCTCTATGTGTAGAGCCTAAAAAATTATGTTGAGTATAGGTAGGTAGAAAGGAAAAGCGAGATTTTTTAATGCATTTAAAACGAAAAAGGAATGAACGAGCTTTATTAAGTAGGTATAAGTTAATAATATGTAAATCAACCAGCGAAACAGACATGAGATATGTTTCCTACTCTCTACAAAGACGGACGTTATATTATTATGTATATTGGCTAGACGCTAGACTAAACTTTTTACAATAATTAAATTGTCAAATTATGTGCTACTAGCTATTGTGTAGCTATCCTACTAATATTATAAATGCGAAAGTTTGTGAGGATGTGCGTGTGTGTGTTTGTTACTCTTTCACGCAAATTCTACTGAACCGATTACAATGAAATTTAGCACATATATAGAGGGTAACTTGGATTAACACATAGGATAGTTTTTATCCCGGAAATCCCACGGGAACGGGAACTATGCGGTTTTTTCTTTAAAACGCGGGCGAAGCCGCGGGCGGAAAGCTAGTATAAAACAAAGCTGTGGAAATACAGCAGCCATGCACAGAATAATAATACCCTTTTATACGGGAGCGCGGGAACGATTCTAAATGACGTTAATTTAGGCGGGAAACGGTGCGACCGTTTTCCAAAATGGCGGGCTTATTGCTGTCAATTAATTGCGCTGTGAATTGTTTGATTGGATATTCTGATTGCGATTATTGTTTTAACGGAGTCGTGTGTTTTATTACATAGTTATGTTCGATATACGCATGTGCTAGAACTTCTTTAGCATGGAATAATAACACATGCATCTATGTAGGTATATCTAAGTATTAAAATTTTATAATTTAAGTACCTACATAAAACAAAAATGCAATGAAGGAAGTATAATATGAATAGGTATTTGTATCCACAATAATTCACGTAATTTTTACAAGTACATAAGTAGTTAAGTATCATGATAAAGTTTTATAAAATATTATGTTTTTACTATTTTTAAGATTAAACTTTATAAGAGTTAGAAAACATATTAATACCATAAAAGTTATAAGGAATACTTGGCAACGTTTTTAAGTATCTAATAATGTAAATTTTCAACCAAGACTTCTCTTACAAAGTAACATTCGGATTTATACAATAAGTAGACTCTATACTGATAGTAATAAAGCTGAAGAGTTTATTTGTTTGAACCAGCTAACCTCAGTAACTATTGTACCGATTTCAAGCAATATTACTTACCTTATTGAAACCATACAAAATAATTTCGATTTGTTAGCTTAGCTAAAACGTAATAAGGTCAAGTTAATGAATATATTTATTTGTTTAACTGCATATAATCAAACACGAAATGTGTTATTTAAAAATTATCAGCAAATCAAAAGAACTTTTTTCACATCGCCCATTGCGTTCTTCCACAATAGATTTCTCTATTTAAAACGTTTAGTCATCGTTCACCTACACCATAAACACAAAACAATAGACAACAAGATTATTTACACTTAAAATGCTCACCGAAACTAATCATTTGCTACTGGTAGCTGTATTAACAGCATACACAGCGGGGTCCATCCATTATTGAATTTAGGACCTCTTTTGAACAATTAAAGGCTATTCCCGAACGCAACCATAAATGTCACTTTGTCACGAAACGTCAAAATGTTTCCCTACAAATATTGTTTTTTTTTCAGCGCGCTTTGTTAAGCGCAGGGTATGCTTTCGTCGGTAAATGATTTGCAACGGATAAAATTGTTACAATTTCATTCTGGTTAAGTTGTAAAATTGGTTGTAAAAATGTGCTGTCATCGGTTGGGATAATAGTTTTCGATGGATACAATGATCGCTTTGTGGGCACTACTGTATTAAATATGCTAATATTTTATTGTTGTTCTATATTTATTTTATTGGGCTATATTTATATTGTTTTTGGTTGAGTTGTTTAAGTTTATAGCCATAAATATATTATTGATGTTATATTTGAAAGAAATTGGGTGGGATACTTACCTATTTTTTTAATAAAGTTAGGTGATTAGGATTAAGCCAAGGAAAATGTTAGATAGACTGAAATTTAAATTGTAACCAAAAAGCTGGGTATCGACTTCGCGCTCCTGGCGCGCGCGCCATGAATGACCGCGCCGAGAGTGCGTTCCGCGGAGCGCGTTCCAAATAATTGAAGTATATCAACTAAGCGCGCCTGGCGCGCGTGGCAACTGTTCCAGTGTTTGACCGTTCATCATGGAAGCTAGTCGTGTACGAGCAGCAGCAGCATTTTTTTCTTTAACTCCGGCACAGGGACTCCCATTTCACTACTGATTTCTCTCCAACCAATAAATCGCTTAGAGAAGATCTCTAAGCGATTTATTATGATACGAAGAAATTTTACTGTTCCACAAAACTTCTTTCGTACCATATAGCTGAATTAATTTACGGCAACTTTGGTTATCCATAATTATTACTCGGAGCGCAACAAACACAAAAAATACGACAAACCCGTCTCCATTGGCGCGCGCGCCACGTTTGATGCGCGGTAAAAAACCGACACCCGACGGAACGGACCGCTCCGCGTTCGGCCGCTCCAACGAACATTTTGGCGCGCGTTCCAAACTGGTATCCATTTCACGCGGCTGGAGCGCGCGCCAATGTTCGATCTCTTGGAGCGCGAAGTCGATACTCACCTTAATAAATTACGAAAGTATGGTTTAATTAGGTATGTACTTTCTACATTGACATGATTTAAAAAAAGTAACTATGGAGTTTCTTGCCGGTTCTTCTCCATAGATACTGCTTTCCGAATCAGTGGTAAATGTTAAAAATGTAATGACGATTCAAAAGTGCTTTTATAAGAAGTCTAATTAAATAAATGTTTGAGTTTAAGTTTGAGTTTACATGTAGATACCTCCTTAAAGGAATCTAGGAAATAATTGGGTTTGTTTTGAGTACTTATATAAAAAATATAAAGCTTACTTATTTTTTGATAACACACGTTTCGTAATAATATTTGTAACATAATTTTTTTGATTCCATATTATACACACTACACCTATCCAAAATTTTATTTTCCCTACCTACCCGAATTCACCCTCATTTAATAAAAGATACGCCCTTGGGTCTGGCAACATTTTCACGAGAAAAAATAGTGTAGATGCTCGGATGATTGCCCGGGTATATCCTTGATTCGGGTCCGGGTGTTTACGACCCACCCGGATTAAAAAGTAACCGGGTAAAGGTCAGTACAGACTGGATAAATGGTTATAATTGAAGATTCATTTTTGGAATGTGACAATATTATCTTTGACAGATTGTTTTTTTTATAACGAATGAGTTACAAATCATTTCTTTTTTATAAGCTATCTATGTGCTATCTACTTATCGACTTGTAGCTAAATCAGTCAGGTAGTTCTGTGTGAACGTGCAAAAACGAAAATACGTCATACGCTCAGTCCAGCTTCTCTTCTTAAATTTTAATTCATCTTTAAAAAGGTATTTTTTAAGTGCTCATAAATTTTGTTGTAATAGGAATTCTAAATATTATCTAGTAAGTATAATATTCACAAAACAGACTAGCTAGCAAAACCATCCACCTTAATCAAAACAGTCATCAATTCTCCCTTCAAACAATCATAGAATCTAATTTATTATTAATAATCCAAGAGAAAACTAGTACCTCGGTCCCTTGGCGGCTATGAAAATAAAATCATGGCCCGACCCGCGTAGATTGAATTCAAAATTGGCGCCAAACGACAATCCTTTTTTTTCTTTTTTTATTACGACGAATGGCGAACACGTTGACGGCCGGGTTTGCCAGTGCTAAATTTTATATTAGGTATGTTTGGGCGGGATATTTTATTTTATATAATAATTGGTGAATATAGTGATAATAAGAGAAATACATTATATAGGTAGTACAATTTAAAATAAGTATAGGTACCCACGTATAACTAAGTACGTAACAGTTATGCAGTTGAATTAAATAGGTACCTTTTAAATCTATGTGATCAGAAAATTTAAAGGAAATTAGTAAGTACTTACCTAATTGTTTATGTTATGTTAATTTTCATTGATCATTTTAGTCATCAATTTATTTATTTTTGTTAATAATAATGAAGTCTAAATACACATGCAAATCCACATACTTTAAATACCTTCATAATATAATATTAGTATTACCAATTTCTTCTCTAAAGTCATCTAAATCTAAATTAAATAATCCACCGAAGTCGCGGGCTGTAACTAGTCTCTCAAGCTTTAAAAAGCACTCATAAAACACTTAATTAATCTTCAAACAAACAGGAGTATCGCATTATCGTCCCCCAAAACACGGCTAATTGTAGCTTTATTGATGTAGTTGTGACATATTGGGAGCGATGTAAATAGATTTCAATCTGCGGTTAGATAGAGTGCTATGCTATGCTATAAATTGGACTGAAAAAGTTTGAGAGAATAGAAAAATTTGGGGTTGGTCGATTATTTGTTTCTTAGACACTTTTCGTTTAATGTACAAAGCATTTGTATACTATAAAAGAACAAAATATGATATTTGAATACTTACTGTTATTGATCATTTATAGTGGGTTAAATATATTTAACCCAGGCTATAGTCTAATCAATCAAGATTGTAGCTGGTTGAAGAATTTTGATTGGATTCGATGCCATAGGTCGTTTATTTGTTTCGGACATTCTTACATAGAAACTTTTCCTCCTTGTAATGTATCCCAGAAGTAGTAATTAACAAATACAAATACGTAAATTATTATAATATTGTAGGTTTACTTTACTATGCGTAATGAACACCCACGTAATAATGAGTAAATGATGTCGGTGTAAAATTTGAAACAGATACCAAGGCATCATAATATTTAACAGCTTTGTAGCTTAGCGCGTTATACGACCGGGTACTAAAACACATTGTGACGTCACAAAATGGCGGGTATTTTAACATCCGGAAGTGAGTTTTTAGTGAATGCACTCAACGCACTTTATTGATCTATGTTGCAGTGATTATATTTTTACGATTTTAAATAATATGGCATTTCGCTTTTATTGTTTGCTTTATTGTTATTTTAATTACTTATTTTTCACATACTTACACATAAGTATATGTTGTTTTAAATTCACAAATTCAAATTATATATTTTAAGATTTATCACTATATACGTATTATAAAACAAAGTCCTCCGCGTTTGTCTGTTTGTTTGCGATGAACGTAGAAACTACTGCACCGATTTTCATGATGTTTTCACCATACGGAAGTTCGGTTCACGAGAAATGTTTTTTTAGTATTTAATTTGATAAAGTTTAATACAACACGGGTGGAAAGCTAGTTCATTAAAACAGTCAATTAAAATGTACAATTCTTGTTATTTAATTGAATTACATTATAAACAACTACTTACTTCATAAACACAAAAATATTCAGCTTCTACCAACTCTAACAATAAACCATTAATTCAATCATCATCTGGCAACACTTGCGCAACAATCAAAACAGATTAAAAATAATAAACGACGCAACGATTATGCCATTATATACTCTGTGGAGCTCTCAGGTGCGGTATGATCCCCCTTGCTTGACAGACTATCAATTCTCTTGGCCGGATTAAACTGGATTATGCTGGATTTAACCGGATAAAAGCAGTTTAGCGCGTCAGCGGGCATTTTGATTTGCTTTTGATTTTGGTTATTGTTTTAATGTAGTTATGTTGAATTAGAGTAATGTTTTCATTATTGTTGTTAGTTTAGGTTATTTCAAAGTAAAAACAAAACAAATAAGTTGTAAATGTGTAATAGTTGATGTTTTATTTATTGTTATGGAAATGGATGCGAAGTTGATAATTTTTTTGTTTAAAATATTAAATAATATTTTATAGTTAATATTAAATAATTTATAGTTAATAAACTAACTATAAATTATTTAATATTAGCGAAATTTTATTGTAATAATTGAGTCGATACATATCAAACTCCGGTAAGTCCATTCTAACAGAAATGTGGGAATCGAGGTATTTTTAATAACTTAAAAAAACAATATGTTTGGACCTTTATAATTTATGACGGATATAATATAATACATTAGAATTATTTTTACGAAGAAAAAGAAATGTATTACTTGATGATTATGCCACAAAATTAGATTTAAATCTGGACATACAGGCGTTTGATATGTACCAGCAAAACTTACCGGGTTTTGAAAAACATCGTCTTGGACTTACAGGAATTTGAAAAATCTCTAATGGACTTACAGGGATTTGATAGAACTCAGTTTTGGGACGTACTGAGGTGGTGGAAATGGGTAGATAGTTCGTCGCGTGGTAAGTATTGGACATTAAAATAAAATATGTAAATTTAAAGATACAAATTATTATTATTATTAACCTTTATCATCCCACTGCTGGGCAAAGAGAGAGGTCAATAAATCAAAACGGTTGAAAAATCTCAGTACGGCCCTGGGCTTCATGGCTGGGAATAACTACTGTGCGTGTGCTGTGCGTCTAGTTTCATTTATTTTTTAGCTGTTTTCTGAGCCTTGTCTGTTTTAGCTTTTGGTATTGTTTTTTTCCTTGCTTTGTCTAGAACCACCACCTCTATAGTAAAACTGTTTTCTTCCATCATTTATCAATTAAAACGATTTATAAGCATTGGTCACACGTGTTAGCTTCAACAAAATTGAGAGAAATGGCAGCCATTTTAGTGCCATACTGCGCTGTGATTGGTCGAAATGGACTTACCTGAGTTTGATAAACCACTGTCGACGGACATACCGGAGTTTGAAAAAAAAAATTTACTTTAAACCTTATTTTAATAGAGATACGATTGACTTACCTAACTTTGAAAAGTACAGACTGGTTTAGTTTTACAATTCAAAATTGGCGCCATTGTTATCTCAATTTTGGCGGGGAGTGGACTTACCGGAGTTTGATATGTATCGACTCAATTGTAAATCGTACTACGATCCATTGAGCTATTATTACTACGTATATAGAAGTCTGTGCTGCAAGCGCGCGCGGCGAATAAAATGTAGTAAGTACCTACGAGTAAATATTACTGCGTACGTATCATACGTAAAGATTTGATCAGTCGAGAAAAGTATTGCATTTATCTTGATAAAAAATGTGAAACAAAAAAAATAATCGCAAAAATCTGTTACCCTTATTTTTCATAGATAATGAATAATCGCAAAATTCTGTCCTGCTTATTTTTTATAAAATAATTTATTGAAGATAATGTACTTACATAAGAAATAAATACAAAAGGTATTGCTTCTTACTTTTATCAATTATCAATGTACAATATCATAAAGTTTAATTAGGGCACTTACAACAATAAATTGAGCTTAAGCTTACACCAATCGCCCAACGGTACTCGGAGTTATAAAGTAATTAACAAAAAAACCTATAACTTTTTGCCACATTTTATATACTAGGCAATAACAAAATAACGACGTCAAACCAAAAGCAATAATTTCACAAACATCACCATTACCGAACGTGGTTTTAAAAATTTCGTCAATAAAATATGACAGTACAAACGTCAAAGTTGCCGCCAAAACAAAGGGGCATAGACAAAACAAATTTTATTGCCGCCAATTGCGGTAATATCTAAACTACCTTACCGTCACAATATAACAATAATTCACTACTGTAAAGTGAAAATGAATACGATAATAAAATAATTTCTCCTTAAGTCGGCGACATTTTCAAACCCCGATTTGTCACGGTAAGTGTAAGGAAAAGAAATATTGTATTGTCTCCTGTCCTTGAATTTGGCTAATTTTTATGAGTATTTTTGTTTTATCTGTGGTTAATGTTTTACCGCATTGGTTTTGAAAATTATTCTCAAATGTTTTTATTGTAATTGAGTTGTAAATAAGGAGGTGAAATTTTAGTTTATGAGTGATTAAAGTAGCGTATTTTTATTGTCTCAATCTAAATAAAAATGTATGACGGGGACAGATTAGATTTTTTTTAATTTTGTTTATAATCCAGTCTGTAGGTATTTATGCTCTACAAAAGGTGGCGTAGAAAATGTTTTGAAACAATATTGTTT
>CAJQZM010040227.1:0-13651 GCA_907164665.1 Colias nastes | reverse complement strand
AGATAGTGATTCTCGAGGAAGGTGTAAGTATAGCATAATTAATTATTATAAAAAAGATACGGACATTATTAGCTCTTCATTCTTGGGGCCATCCATAAATTACGTCACACGTTAGTAGGGGGGAGGGTATCAGCAGGGTGTGACATAATGTGACAAGGGGCAGGGGGGCTCAAAAGCTTTGTGACGTCACATGTGAAATTTATATAATATATAATATGAACAAAAAACTTTGTGCACTCTCGCTACAGTACATATCTTACTCACAACAATACATATTTAACTTCTAGATCAGTGTTAAAATTCAAATGAGACATTTTAATGCAAGTGGGGCATTTAATCTTACGAGAAATAAAAATATGAAAAAAAAATTATCTACAACTGTTTTTCTAAATACATACGTCATTTTGAAAAATATGTGACGTCACACAAGGGGGGAGGGGGTTTTAAAAATGTGACAACCTGTGACAAGGACGGGGGGAGGGGTATAAAAGTTCTGAAATTTGTGTGACGTAATTTATGGATGACCCCCTTGGTCAAAAATAAAAAATACATTTGAAGATTTGTGATTGTGCGTCTAGCGCCATCTAGTGTTGAATAGTTACCGAAACACTAAATAATTACAAGTTCACCTTCTTGATAATAGATGGCGTCTTATTAATAGGAAACATACAATTTTGAATTAAATTCGCATATAAATATAATTAAATATTTCCGCGCAATATTTATTAATTTCTTTAAATTTTTTACAAGAGTGTAATTTATTCATAATATCTCATAATTTTTAAACCTTAGATGCGTAAAATGACAACCTTTAAAATCTGACAGATGACAATTTAATTAAAAAACGAACCTTTGTTTTGGTTTCACTTTCCGGAATTTGAAAACAGGAAAATCGCAATTTTCGCGATTTCCAAAATTAATAACACTATAAATTATTATTATTGTGCAATGTTGTGACACAAACAACAACAATGAGGGAACATCTATACGCGCTTGGGGTGTCTTGTATAGAACTAATTCAGTATTGGTAATATTATTGATCATTGTTATTTGTATTGTTATTAAAATGACTCAAACATGAGCGTTTTTAACTGTTACATGTATTAGAAACCCATTTATTGACTTTCAAGGTTGTTTTATCATAGTTTAAAATTCTTTTATCTATTGGGTTATCATCCTGGTTATAAGAAGTTGTTTTATATGTTACATAATAGGAAGAAATCATTAATTTATAACGCATAATAATACTATAAATCTTATATAATAATTTATACTTTGTATTGTTACCGTTGATGGAACTGCATTTTATAATAATTTTTTTTTAAAGAAACACCCAATTCACTAGTTCCACATTTATTTAGATTTTTATTACAAAAAACTTTACTATTATAAATCTTTTTGGGAAAATCACACAATTTGGATTGAATTTTAAATAATTATAGTGGAAAACCCAGTTCAAACAAGCTTTTTCATATATCAGACCTTAAAGAGTTAAGACAGTTGTTGAAAATGGCATCATCCCGCCTTCCGCCTGCGGCTTCGCCCGCTTTGTCTAAAACCTGATAAATTGTATACTAAAATCTTCCTCTTGAATCACTCTATCTATTAAAATAAACCGCATCAAAATCCGTTGCGTAGTTTTAAAGATTTAAGCATATGTACATAGGGACATAGGGACAGAGAAAGCAACTTTGTTTTATACTATGTAGTGACAATATTTCTATTATTTAAATGCCTAAGATTATGTTATTATTAGCTGTGCCCCGCGGTTTTACCCGCAGTGCTCCGCTCCTGTTGGTCTTAGCGTGATGATATATAGCCTATAGCCTTCCTCGATGAAGGGGCTATCTAACACCAAATGAATTTTTCAAATCGGACCAGTAGTTCCCGAGATTAGCGCGTTCAAACAAACAAACAAACTCTTAAGATTTATAATATTAAGTATATAGATAACTTACCAATTTACCACAACTTTCCTAAATATTCCAGGTGTACAGACTGGGCTCCGTTCTTCGAGCAAGTGAACAATTTCTACAATCCCAATAATGTTCTGGACATACTGTTTCCTGTTGTATCATTTATTGACTCTGTGTTCGCGTCTCAACTGCTATTGGTGACGAGTTTTGGTGGCTGGTTGAACTGTGTTATGAAATGGTGAGTTAAATTTGTTTTATGTAAATAAAAAAGACGTGTGGCACTCGGGGACTGCCGCGGTAAAGCTATTGCATAGCATGCCTTCATGCCACACCTCCGTGCCCGTCGGAGTGGGGAGCGTGAGGTTTTTTCGTTACGGAATTTCTGGCGCTCAAGGCCCGCGATAGAAGCTATGCAATAGCTTAAAATTAGTACAAATTTAAATTACATTTATTTGCAAGAATGTAATTACAAAAAAAAATAGGCGATATTATTACAATTTAAAAAAAATACATTCTACCCACTATTTAGGTGTGCAAAGGACATATTATTTATTATTAGCACTTTGGTTGGTAGTATACTGTAAAATGTATAAAATGGATGATAAATAATGTAAAGTCTAAATAGAAAAGAATAAAGATGAAATTCGTATTTGAAATATTCTAAACAAATATTTATCATTATGAATACCTATATATTTATACAAAATAAATTACCACTTATGGGTATAAAAATAAAAATTGATAGGTATGAAAATAAATTCCATTGTATTTTAAATCTGTTAAAATTCTAATTATATGTGTTTTGACTGTTTAAAAAAAGTAGTGTAATGTTTATGTGTATTGCCATGTGGAATCTACTTCGAGAATATCCTTTTCGACTACAAATTCTAAGTAGAAATTTAAGTACAAGGTCTTATTAGAATTGGCCCAAAGGTGAAAATGTATGTCTTATATTTCACCCGCATTGCTTCGCTCCTGTTGGTCTTAGCGTGATGATATATAGCCTATAGCCTTCCTCGATAAATGGGCTATCTAACACCGAAAGAATCAAATCGGACCAATAGTCCTGAGATTAGCGCGTTCAAACAAACAACCCTTCAGTTTTATAATATTATAAAACTGAAGGGAATTAGTATAGATATAATATCATCACGCTAAGACTTGTCTACGCATAGTGTGTCCTATGGTGGACTTAGTTTTAGTTTTAGATGTAATTACTAACATTAATACTTATGTTTTTTTTTCGGATATCGCAAATTCATTTGTTACTTACACAACAATTTCATATCCGAATTCTATGCTAAATAAAATAAGACCAATAGGAGCGAAAAACGCGTGTAAAACCGCAGAGCACAGGTAGTTCCATATAATTAACCTTGCTATTAATAAACTATAATATTTCAGGTGGCTCCTCGAAGACCGTCCCTACTGGTGGGTTAGAGAAACAGACTATTATAATGGAACTATCCGACCCAAATTGACACAAACAATACAAACATGTGAAACAGGGCCGGGGAGTCCTTCGGGGCATACATCTATGGCTGCGTCTGTACTTGTCTTGGGTGTTATGTGGATGTCACATGTGTTTAACGATAGGTGAGTTTTAAATGTCTTTAATATTTATTTTTAGGGAGATTTAAGTGGTATTTTAAGTGTTAACAATGTTATTGACATGATTTTAAAAGAGCAACTATGGAGTTTCTTGCCGGTTCTTCTCTCTAGATACTGCTTTCCGAATCGGTGGTAAATGTTAAAAATATGTAATGACGATCCGAAAGTGCTTCTACAAGAAGTCTAATTGAATGAATAAATGTTTGAGTTCGAGTTTATTTATTAGTAATTGGGATTATTTTAATACTAATGCTAAGCGGCAAAAAATCCTTTTAGCATGTAGGTTGTTAGATTAAGGGCCGATTTTTCAATCCATGGTTCAAACTTATCCGCCCAGTAAAGTATTACACGATAATATTAAAATGTCACCCGTAAACGGTCAAATACGGCCAAAGAATACATTTTTGAAATGGTAGTTTAGTACGTTATTTGATGAATAAGTAATAATAGTAATAAGACCAAGGATTGAAAAATCATCCCTTAGTAGATTGTAAGTACATAAATTGTTAATTTTAATATTGCCTACCTGCTGATTAAGAGTTTATTATTATTGTGTAATTAAATAAGTTATTTTTATAGTACATAATATTATATGGAGAAACAATCATATTGCTTTTATACAGAAATTATTAGGTGTTTTAGAATTGAAAATTAATCTCAGCAGGTTTAAACTTTAAATTTCTTGAAAATCTATGCTAATATAAGAAAAAGCTGAAGAGTTTTTTTGTTTGAACGCGCTTATCTCGGGAACTACTGGTCCGATTTGAAAAATTCTTTTGGTGTTAGATAGCCTTTATTTGCAATACTCACTACCGACTTTTGCTATGCATGTTCCTCCATTCACGCTTGTATTAGCTTCACCTGTATGTATGTAATCCACTTGATTAGATTCAATTTTGGCACATTTTAAACGGACTGATTTAATTCAAACTTTGTACACTTATCAAGGAGGCTTTTGGTCTCCAAAAAAGATGGGACGATGACATCAAACAGGTAGCGGGTACAACTTGGGGTAGAGTGGCCATAGAAAGGCCCGAATGGAAGAGATTGGAGGAGGTCTTTGCCAACTGGCAAACAGACACGCAAAAATGGATAAAACCTACCATACATACATGTCTTCAAAAGTCTGATCAAAGGCTAATAATAATAAAAAACACTTATCAAGGATCGGTGACAATACAATAATTTCATGATTTAAAGCATGTTAATTTTGTTTTTTTTTCCTTTATTATTTTACAAGCTTTTATTTAAATTGAAAAGTTTTGTAAGTGTGTACATGTGCAATCTAGCAACTCAATTTTTTTACTTCTCGCCAGAAAATGGAACACATCCCTCTGGAAATGGACAATATACCCAGTGTTTGCGAGTCAACTGTTCAGTGTGATGTTATCCCGCATGTACATAGCGACGCATTTCCCGCACCAATGTCTGCTCGGCGCGGCGGTCGGTGAGCGAATGAGCATTTTTGCTAAGTTTTAAAGGAATGCGGGTAGTTTTTAATTTGATTTTAGTTTGAATTGTTAGTGTGTTGATGTATGGTTTTGTTATTAATTATATTGAAAAAGCTTTAAGAGTAGAAAAAAAAACATTAATTGGTATTGGGCGGCAAATTTTTTCATGTCCTTACCTACCATAGTTGTTGAGAAAATATTAATGTTGAAGCCATTTTTCGTTGAAATAAAAGTTTTAAATCGTTGCATAGAAATTCGTTGTTGTGTTTTGTGTAATTTACTTGATAATGAAAAAATGTGTGCGTGTACTAGTGTACACACGTAAGAAGTGAAATTTCTTTATGACCTTATTTTTCAAAAAATAATTTACTATACCTATGCAACTTTACAGAAATACGTCGAGTCACGCGTGGTAGGGATAAGAAAAAGATGGCGCGTAACGGAAAAATGTCACGCGTAACGAAAAAATGTTACACTAAATTTTTTTCCAACCCCGATAAAGAAGTTTCACTTCAATAAAAAATTGATGTACTGAATTTGGTTTTTTACATTTTAAATGCTATTTAATAAGTTTTCGAAAACAATCCATAAATAATACAATATTAATGTTATATTTTTCTCCCATCCAGGGGCATTTATAGCGCCAGCACTATGTATATACGTGTCAGACCCTTACATCTGGCAGTACGGCCCGTACGTGAATTACACGACGGAACGTGCCATAAAGTGGCACGTTTTTGGATCGCTGGTTGCCATCGCGATTAGTGTCGTCACGTATTATAGCCTCGTGCTGTGTAACGTCGATCCGCATTTTACTGTTAAATTGGTGAGTTTTTATATTAAATTTTCAATAGGCCCTGAAGGGAAAATATTTGAAATACTATAGATAAGAAATTTTGATATTTTTAAATAGAAAGAGAAGAGCATTTGAGTATTTTCAAAAATTCACTTTGCACGACAGGGTATTGATAAAATGGAAAACATAACCTAAGCCTAAGATATCTCAATGGCCTATAGAAAATTTCCACCGAGTGTAGTTTATACGTGTCAGATCCATAAAATATGTAAAATGCGACGTGCCATAAAGTGGCACGCGTTTGACTAGCTTGTGTAATATCGATCCATATTTTATTATTGAATTGGTGACTTTTGAGATTTCTAGATGCTAAAAAGCAATATGTAATTGTCAGTTCTATACATATAAGACGGGACGTGCCATAAAGTGGCACGTGTTTGGCTCGCTCGAGGCCATCGCGATTAATGTTGTCTTTATATTAAATTTTCAGTCTCGTGTTATAGATATAAATTTAACCCATTAACATACTGTAAACAACTCACTATCGCCTATTAAAATATTGTCAAAAAAACGTCCGAGCGGCGTTGTCTACATTAATATTATAAAGAGGAAAACATTGTTTGTTTGTTTGTAATGAATAGGCTCATAAACTACTGGACCGATTTTAAAAATTCTTTCACCATTCGAAAGCTACATTATCCACGAGTAATATAGGCTATATAAATTATCATCACGCTAAGACCAACAGGAGCGGAGCCACGCGTGTGAAACCGCGCGGCACAGCTAGTATAAAATATTTTAATGATTTATTATCTTAGTTTTGAAGTAACTGATACTCCCATCAATTTAACAATATCTATGACTATAAATACATAAATATTATATTTTCAGGCATTCAAATGGTGTGAAAACCCCGACTACATTCACGTGTCGACGACACCAATGTTTGCGTTAGTGCAATGTTCGGGGACATTGCTCGGGTGGGCCTTATTTGTTACGCCTAGTGTTGCCAGGTGACTATAAAATCACTACATAGTATAATCTATTTATTTATTTAGCATAAAATTCGGATATCGCAGATCCATTTGTTAGAAAAAAAAAAACCTAAAGTATTAATGTTAGTAATTACATCTAAAACTACTACTAAGTCCACCATAGGACACTCTACGCGTAGACATGTCGCTTTGATGCAACAAGTGTGCGCACAAAGTGTCCCATGATGGGCGCACTTACATCCTCCGCGATGGTCCTTATAATACTGTTGGAACTGCCCCGCACTCTCATTAAAAGAGAAGCTGTTTGATTTCGTACGACGGCCCAGAAATCCGATGTGTGTGTATAAAACAAAATCGCTTTCTCTGTCCCTATGTCCTTATGTCCCTATGTCCCACCGGGGATCGAACCCAGGACCACTCGGTTTTGCTCTTACGCGTTAACCATTGTACCAAGGAGGCGATCTTTTAAAAATATAGAGGTTGGAAATTTTAAAATTACCCCTAGTTATATTTCTTTTTAAAATCAAAAGAAATTTTTCCTTTTTGCAAAATACTTTACTTCCCCACCAAGGCCTATTGAAAATTTCCACCCTGTGTATAATCTATACTAATATTATAAAGAGGAAAGGTTTGTATCACTACATAGTATAAAACAAAGTCGCTTTCTCTGTCCCTATGTCCCTTTGTACGCTTAAATCTTTGAAACTACGCAACGGATTTTGATGCGGTTTTTTTTAATAGATAGAGTGATTCAAGAGGAAGGTTTATATGTATAATAACATCCATTAAATAGTGGAGAAGTACTGTTATTTTTGAGGTTTCTAATGTGATGTCGTAAAAAATTACATTTTTTCCGCTTACATTGCAAACGCAGGCTGAACCCTACGAGTTTTATCAAAATAATGTACTAAGTATTATACACATTGAAAAGGTCTACAGAAAAGTCCGTGATGGTATATGTCTATCTCTTATGGATAACCCACAATAACTTTTTTTTGTCATTTACTTTTTACGACAAATAATGGCTAATTTTCGAAGCGATTTTAACCAATACAACATTAATCCTTAACCAATTAAATACCTTGAATACATTGTTCATTTAATATAGATCTATATGGCCCTTTACACCGTAAGATTTAAGTGAATATTTTCGAAGATATTACAGATTTAAAAATTGCGGGACGTAGCGTTTGCGGCGGTACCGGCCGGCCGGGCCGCTATGTTTTTATATACAACGTTCACAGTTTTTCTGTAGTGTATTTAGTATCAGCATTGCACCCGTGCGAAGCCGGGGCGGGTCGCTAGTGTATGTATATATGGTTTTCACGCATAAACTACTGAACCGATTATAATGAAATTTAGCACACATAATATCTCTATATGTATCTCTATATGGTAACTTGGATTAACACATAGGATAGGTTTTATCCCGGAAATCCCACGGGAATGGGAACTATCCGGGTTTCCTTTGAAAACGCGGGCGAAGACGCGGGCGAAAAGCTAGTAATAATTAATATAGTTAAATAAAACACGCTTAAACTCATGAAAGTATTGTATTTTCACCGATCCTTGATAAGTGTACAAAGTTTGAATTAAATCTAGTCTAGGAGTCGGTTACATACAGGTAGAGATAATAAAGTAAATATTTATAACAACAGGAATGAAAAAACTGCCACATGGTGTACATTTTCTGGAATTAAAAAAAAAATCCATAACTTCAAAAATACATGACTTAAATTTTTTTTTCAAATATTTCTGATAACTGGTGTGACAGAAAATTTCGGCTTGACGTCGACTTCTGGGACACCCTGTATAAAAGATAATTAATTAATTATTTTTATAAGCAAAAGTTTGTTAAAAATTACGTCCAGATATTGCATACTTTTACACATTTATAATTTACTAGGTTTTCCCCCGCGGCTTCGCCCGCGCAGTCAAAGAAAAACCCGCATAGTTCCCGTTCCCGTGGGATTTCCGGGATTGCGTCATTTTCCCGGGATAAAAAGTAGCCTATGTCCTTTCTCGGGTATCAAAATATCTCCATACCATATTTCATGAAAATTTGTTCAGTAGTTTAGGCGTGATTGAGTAACAGACAGACAGACAGAGTTACTTTCGCTTTTTAACATTTATAATATTAAAGTATGGATTTTCAATATTATTTAATACATTTTCTTTACAGATTCCGCCATGACACCTACAAGAGATCTTTTATAATAGCAGCATTTACAACAATAGTTATAACATATTCACTACATTATTTAGAAGGAGAAATACCAAGGGATTCCGTGTTTAAGTTCTACGCACTAAACTTCGTTTTAAACGCAGTTAAACCGCTGTTTTACCTCCGTTTAGTGCCAGAATTGTCATTGTGGCCGTTTAGAGATAATAAATAATTAGTAATAAGTTCAAAATTCGCTTCGCCCCGCCTTCGCTTCGCGTTTTAATTTTTGTATGAGTTATATGTAACTAACAAAAAAAAACCATTTTAAAAACTCCAATAATTGTGAAACTTCTTTAGGCGCGTTGAGAGTAAAATTTCAAGGTCGCGTCATGGCAATACCGTCACGTCATGGAGGAATAGAAGGCGATGATTGGTATCTTTGAATGTTGCCAAAGAAGTTTCACTTCTGACACGTGTGCTCGTGTACGAAAAAAATCGTAGGTTAGTATTTAGCTAGATAATCAAGGTTTTTTGTGGTTTTGGTTTGAATTCGTTATTTTTTTAAATTAGGATTATTTGGAACATGACAAAAATATTTTCTTTTCAAAGCTAAATCTTCAAAGGCGTGGCACATTATAAATGTGGTAACTATGTAGAAAATAATAAAAATAGAAAAAAAGTGTGCGTGTACTAGTGTACACACGTAAGAAGTGAAACTTCTTTATGACCTTATTTTTCAAAAAATAATTTACTATATGCAACTTTACAGAAATACGTCGAATCACGCGTGGTAGGGACAAGAAAAAGATGGCGCGTAACGGAAAAATGTCACGCGTAACGAAAAAATGTTACACTAAATTTTTTTCCAACCCCGATAAAGAAGTTTCACTTAAATAAAACACGCTTTAATAACATAAATTCGTGAAATTATTGTATTGTCACCGATCCTTGATAAGTGTACAAAGTTTGAATTAAATCTGTCCGTTTGAAGTCAAAATCGAGTCTAAAGGAGTCGGTTACATACAAACATACAGGTGAAGCTAAAAGCGTGGTAATAGTATAATAGGGAAATATAATAGTGCAATTATAATTATTAATAATAAAAGATTTAATTTTGATTTGACAAACGTCAAATCAAACGTGTGAAAGGGACAGATATATGCTTTAGCAATGGGTTGGAAAGAGATAGCATATGATAAAAAAAAATAGTTAAATAGATGAAATGTATAAAAAATTATATGTTTTAATAAATATTTGGACGTGTGATTACTAAGAAATTTTGGGAAAATACTAATGTTAGAATGTTTGTCTGTTTTTTTGTGTATCGAAATAACTGCTAGTTCAGTTTTGAGTTAATTTTCCAGTTTGAGTTGATATTAAAATTTATAATTTTTGTCTCTTTTATAAAGCTTGTCTCTATGTTTTTTTTATATTGTTTATGGGTTATCTATATGGGATAAACACGAATTATTTTTATATGTATTGTTGTTACTTTATTTTTTATTTTACAATTATACCTCGGCACCAAGAAGTATTTATTTTACCAAATATTTACTGTCTTACCACAAAAAAACTTTAGACAGGGTTTAACTTTAAGCGCGGGTTCTCTTTAATCTGGTTTTGTCGTATTTCACATAGACAACTATTAAAGTGACAGATCCCTGGTTTAAAGTTAGACTGTGTTTAAATTGTTTTGTGGTAATACCATTAGTTTTTTGTTACAAATATGTAATTATATAAAATATATATGATTGTAATACGGGTTTGCGTACATTCTCAGTAAATGTGATACCAGTTTATTAGTTTTATTATATTTTAATAAATAATATTTTTTATTTATATCAATGTGATGTTTACAGTTCCGCACATAAAATGATGCTATTAATAAAGTTTATTTCAAAATAAAAAACCTTTTTTTTCATCCCTTTTTTAAAAGATTCGAACTTTCACGCAATCCTTAGGGCGTATGCAGAAAGAAAGCTGGAAACTTATAAGCGCTTACCGGCGCTTGTCAGAGCTGACCCGCGCAGAAAAATATATGAATACGCGCCGATAAGCGCTGAACGGCGCCGACAAGTTCCGACAAGCTTCAACACGCGCTGGTCAGTGCTGGGCGCTGTCATATAAAATTAGTCTTGGTCTGCTTCAACCTGCTTCCTTTGTGTAGAACGAACCAGCGCTGTCAAGCGCCGGCAAGCGCTTATAAGTTTCCAGCTTTCTTTCTGAATACGGCCTTAGAATGAGTCCAATTTCACGAGCGTACAATCTTAATATACCTATATAAATCTCGTGTCACAATGTCCTCAATGGACTCCTAAACCACTTAACCGATTATAATAAAATTCGCACACCATGTGCAGTTCGATCCAACTTGATAGTTTTTATGAAAAAAAAAACGTAAACATGTAGGTACCACGGGCGAAGCCGGGGCGAACCGCTAGTATAATAATAATAGAGGGTAAGTTTTTTATTTTTTACGATTAGATTTAACCAAAAAATTGCTTCCCAAAATGTATACTAGCAATTTTTATTTCATTCCCGATTTTTTTAACGAAATTCCAAATTCCAATCTGTTTTTTAAACAAAAATTCTTATGATAGCTAAATTTATTGAGCAATTTTTGTTTTGCACCCATTTTTTAACGAAGTCCCAATGTGTTTTTGCTATCAACATAATGTTCAAGCACTACACTTACAGTAGCAATGGGTAATCAAATTCAATAAGTTTTAATTAATTTGCGATGGATTGAGTGGCACTCAATATAACTTATCTGTTTTATTTCAATTCAACACAAGCAGTACACCCGACTTCGTATATTACTTTTTATTTGAAATATTTCCAAAAAGTTAAAAATTCAATAGTTAGTTATTTATGTAGTTACTAAATAAAAATGTTAACAACTCATCAAAGTCTACTAAAGGGATTTCCAAATTCTTCGGATCGAGTTTTTTTATGCTTTTGAACTCAATATAGTTCTGTGTTTTGAACCGTCATAATATTGCATATTCTTTCGAACTCCGTCTCTAAAGAAAAGCCAGAAACTGCGGTCTGTAAAAATTTCATTTCTAACTATCAATACTCAGACAGATAAAAAAACAAAGTACCTATATCTATATATATATTGATTTAAATATATCAATAGGTATCTAACTGTATCATTGCCAAAACTCATATAAAATATTATATTGATTCCATCTTTTATCCACAATGTTTGTCGGAGAGAAAAATAAAGGCATACTTACGTTTTACACCTGAAGATTTAATAAATCATGTAAGTAATTATTTTGATTAAATAGGTACTTACTAGCATAATATATTGAAGTGTTTTATAAAATAACCTACTAATCCTGTCCTACTATCCTACTAGATAATATTATAAATGCGAAAGTTTGTGACGATGTGTAGGTATGTGTGTGTTTGTTACTCTTTCACGCAAATACTACTGAACCGATTACAATGAAATTTAGCACACATATAGAAGCATATAGAGGGTAACTTGGATTAACACATAGGATAGGTTTTATCCCGGAAATCCCACGGGAACGGGAACTATGCGGGTTTTTATTTGAAAACGCGGGCGAAGCCACGGGCGGAAAGCTAGTAGGTATTATAATAGATGGTGAAATGATGAATAGATGTTTGCTCTGTGTCTGGGTGTAAATTATCTAATTATTAATTATCTTATTATCTAAGTATAAGTATTTATTTAAAATTATTCATGTTTCCATAACACAAGCGATTAGCGAAAGAGTATGGGTCAGATCGTGCCGTGTGTGAAAATTGTCCTGAAATATTTAGTAAAAAATCGAAATAATTGATAAGTCATTCTTCTTACAATTTAACTTTCATGTATATTTATTACGTATTCAATTAATTCAGACATATATAGATTATTTACGTTTTAGGTCTCATATGCAAATACTAGACCTAATGCGGACCTAACCTTAAGCTGAGCTTTATAGAGCAGATTTTATCATTTTTTAATATAATAGACAAGTTGAATGTTATTGGGGTTCCGCGAAACTTTTAAACTATATTTTAATGTGACTAAAGTTTTGTTAAACTTAAAATGTGTTCAGTATTCTTGTATGTATGTGTATACTGTATATTATATTTATATCGGTATGTAATGGGAATTTGTGTATGCTTTTAGTTTCATTATAAGCAGTGCTGTATCTTTTAACAGGCTTTGTATGTGCTATCGTTCGATATATTTTAATTGTACGTTTGAAAAAAACGAATTTCGCATTCATAAGGTACGTTTCCACTAGTGATGTGCGAGGATGCGTAGCGAGGGATGTGCATATCACTTCATTTAGCGTTTGAAACGATACTATTGGTTCTTAAAAAACACATTTTTTCGCCCCGCAATGCGCATCCTCGCACGTCTCTAGTGGAAAAGCACCCTTATGTTTCAAATATACGCAGTTGAAATGTTCAAGGAATTAACGTACTTAATAGTGTTAAGTACGTTAATTTCTGTTTTAGTTTGTAGGTATATTCTATAAAATAATCCGCTTGTCGTATATAAGTAGTGTAGTGGCTAAATTCGTATTTCAAACCAAAAGTCCAAGGTTCAATCACTATCAAAGAACTATTAGAGCGCAATAACTACAATTCCGTAAAGAAAATCGATCAGTGAAACAGATAATATGACATTTGCCCCGAACCGCAGAAATACGGAACCACATAAATAAATAACGACTCACGCAAACATC
>CAJQZM010040226.1:0-29741 GCA_907164665.1 Colias nastes | reverse complement strand
TTTGAAAAGTTAGAATTGTCATTTTACTCATTAGGTAAAGGGCTTTCGATATCAGTAAAAAGTTTTTTGATATCAGCAATAGTTACGGAATAATCGCCTGTGCACACTTAACGATTACACCCTGTATGCGCGGCGAGGCGGGGGAGAGTACCGACCGTTCCGTTTCTTTCTTACTTCTAACTCGTGCTCTTTCTTACCCCCACCCCGCCGAAACCGCACATACCTACACCGCCCTACAGCCACTGCACACAAGCTATACCAAAATTTTTACTATAGCTTACGGATCGTTCAAAAATTTCAAATCAAGACTATGTCTATCATAATATGTTTTAGTAATCATAATTTTTATGATGAAACATCTAAAACGAGAAAATTCATCGCTTGACAAATAAAACTATATGACAAACATTTACAACATAATTTAGTAGCTACCAAACATTTCGAATAATTTAAAATACTTTCAAACAATTATCACACGTAAAAACATTATCTCCTAGACACACTTTTAAATGCACGACAATCCAAACAACAAAGTTAACCCTTAAAAAATACATGTTCGATTAATTTCTGATTAATGTTAAAAAACGGGGCTTACCATAGATCATTTTCGAACTTTTTACTGGTTAAATGTACGAAAAACCTATTTTCACTGTTAAATACCCAAAATCGTTAATCTTTGGCTCAATTTTATGACACATTGCGTACCACCTACATTTTTTCCAAAAAAAAAAAAAAAAAAAAAATTTTTTTTTTTTTTTTTACATTTTTTGGTACTAAACCCCGTTATTAACCCACTTACGTTTCTTGTTCAACCAGCGCCGCTTGGGACAGAGAAATCTGTTGAGATCTCGGCAGTGGTCTCACGAAAAACATTTTTATGCACGGCGCTAATAAATATATTAGTACCGCGGCTGCTATTATCGAGAAAGCACAGAGCGTCCATTGAGCGGCTTTTATCGATACATTTACATCTGGTATCGGTTGTGTTAATTGGCACATGTAAAGTAGGGATTTAGTTGTATTGTATGGCCCGGAGACGCGAGCGTTTGGCCCACAGTCGGAGGATTTCCAGCCAATCCAGCTGGCTGATCTGTTAAAAAGCACCTGGAAAAGATGACGATTTAATTTTATGTGTGATTAAGAGACTATGGGATATGAAGGAAAATGTTTGTTCTTAAAGATAAATAATACCCGACTAAATTAAGCTAGTCGTTTCAGCAGACACACTGTATTCGGTTAATATTTTTCAAGGCTTCTATTTTATGCATATTAAAGCATATTTTATCATAACACAACACATAAAAGATTGCACATTAATATTAAATGAGCCAGTTTTTTAACATTCTGTAACAACTTCTACCCTTTATTTTTGGTAATTAAAATCGGAACTAATCGTCTTGTAATGATAAGAATCATGCATTAATATAGTTGGTTTAGTAAGGTAATAAATATAATATTTTTCCTGTATCATAATAATTAATCTATTGTGAAAAAAGTAACCTGTAATCCCTCCATAGCTGTATATCCAAGTACAGTCTCTCTGCCTCCCGCTTCTAAACCCAATTTGTAACAAAATTCAGACACGGTACCACTTTCAGCGCTGTTGTTACGCGCTGTTACGACTCGCATGAAGTTCTGGAAATAAATAAATATATGTATAAGGGCTGATTTTTCAATCCTTGCAGGTTAAAACTTATTCATCGAATAACGTATTAAACTACCATTTGAAAAATGTATTCTAATTGTCCGTATTTGACAGTTTACATGTGACATTTTAAAATGTTCGTGTAATACTTTAATGGACGGATAAATTTTAACCAAGGATTGAAAAATCGGCCCTTAAATAAACAGCTTTTAACTTTATAAAAATATTAGTTGTTATGACAGTACAACCTGAGTAGTAAAAATGACCAAACCTAACAAAAATTATTTACAAAAAAAGAATCGTAAAAATCAGTGTAGCTGTTTAGCTACACACACTGTTGATATTCATGAATTTGATACTGTAAGTTTTATTATTCTTAACGATCCATCTCTTCGTAAACGCAACTTTTCTTGGCCCTAACAGTTATGAATCGGTTCCTAAAAACAAGTAAAACTTTGCATGTAGTTTTTATAGTCTTATCTATTAGATTGTCAAAGACAGAAGCACCGTGTAATAATTATATATTATTAGAAGGAAATACTTACTTGCGCTGGTATTTCCAGTGTAAAATACTGATTATCAGCTTCAGTGCTGAGAAGATCGATGGCCAAAGATGGCAAGTTCCACTCTTGAGGTTCAGGCCAGCAAGCAGCCTGTAAATATAATTAATGTATTTAGTAGCAATAAAAATAATATTTTTATCTATTATATTAACAATTTTATTCATGTTTCTACAACAGATATAAACATGCATACAAATCTTTGCAATAACTTGTTACAAATTACATTTAGAATTATAAAAATACTGACTACTTCACAAATACTCTAGTTATGTGTTGTTTTATGAAAATTAAGTAATTTAAATTTATACAAATTTACATTAAGCTTTAAATAACATTATATTTACCTCTCCACGATACCAAAATTCGTCCAGTATAAGCATGTTGGATGTCTGTGCTGAATTACTTAGTTCACTTACAATCTGAAACATTTTTTGGTGATTATTAACAACAGATTATTAATTTTTAACTTTAAAAAAATACATTATTTAGACAGAGCACAATACAAATTCATTTTCTTAGTAGTTAAGTAATAAAATAAACAAAAAAACGAGCGTGTGTGCCTAGCACACGTGTCAGAAGTGAAACTTCTTTGGCAAGATTCAAAGAAACCAAAATCGTCGTCTTACAATGACGTGACGTTATTGCCATGACGCGACTTTGAAATTTTACTCTCAGCGCGCCTAAAGAAGTTTCACTTCAAAAACTGTAAGATACATAAAGCTTAACATTATCACGAAATTGTAATAATTTTAGTGACAACATAATATTGTTTTTCGATTTTTAGATGCTAATGTTTTTAAAAATAACTATGGAAAGAATTTTATAACTAGGAAGTTGTTTCTATAGTAACTAGTGAGTACATATGGCAAGTTCCTTACTATGTGAACAATTTATGTAACTTTATTGAAAAAAAGTTACCTGTTTAAATATACCATCGGGCAATCTAATACTTGTTGTTCCACTATCGACAATGCCCTTTTCCATATTTAATTCCTGGCAAATATCTCGATCTATTTCACCATTAGTCATATTAGAATCCTCTGAGGTGACATTATTATTGGCCATATTGTTTTTAACTGTAGAGTTTATTAAATGCACAGATAAGACACCCACTTCATACCATCTCTTTCTTAGAATCGGGGTTCGAAAGATAAACTCATTGCTTATTGCATTTGAATTCTTGTCATCTGTAATGAATATAAATTATAAATTAATTATTGTTATACTTGAAACTAGCATGGGACTAAAAATATATCTAAAGGTTAATTAAAAAAATACATTAACAAATTTAACATGGTGAATATCTATCTAATATTAATCACAAAGCTGTTTCAATTACATATTAAAAAAACCATTTTTTTTTTCGTATCAATCAAACATTACAATCAAATCTATTGTAAACTAGACACTGGTATATTTCAATTTACTCATCAGTAGACAGTATTTAGAGTCTCTAACAGTAAGATTTTTAGAACTGTTGTTGTTGTTGTTTGTTAAATTGTTATTAAAATAAAAAACAACTGATAATATTCAATATACAAACACCTAACTTACCAAACATCTTCAAATTCCCATAATGAGTGGCATTCTCTGCACTGTGTGTGCCGCAAAGTTTCAGTTCAAATGACATTGGCTTTTTAACATGTCTCTCCACAAAATCCAACCATGAACCAACTACCACGTTCTCACCCCACGCCGCAACAGGAAGATACGCAAGCCCGAGGAGACCCTAAAACATAATTATATTTCATTTGCTTTTATTCTCTATATTTCATGCATATTGTATAACTAGCTTCCGCCCACGACTTTGTACGTGCATCCCCGTTTTTCCCCGTTCTGCAAGAATTTCGGGAAATCCTTTCTTAGCGGATGCCTACGTCCTAACATCTACCTGCATGCCAAATTTCAGCCCGATACGTCTAGTGGTTTGGGCTGTGCGTTGATAGATCACTATATCAGTCACCTTTGAGTTTTATATATATATCTTATATATAAAAATGAATCGCAAAATGTGTTGGTAAGCGCATAACTCGAGAACGGCTGAACCGATTTCGATAATTCTTTTTTTATTATATTCCTTGAAGTACGAGGATGGTTCTTATGTAGAGAAAACGTAAACATGTACCACGGGCGAAGCCGGGGCGGACCGCTAGTATATATATATAGATTTACCATTTACAAATGGCGTCATCAGTTTAGAAACTCTGCTCTGCATTAGGTTAGGTTTGCATTATTTTAAAACTACACAGTAATATGTTACATATATATTTATACTAATGTTAAGTACATAATGATGTGACACCTTTTGTAAACAATGAAATTCAGATAACCAATTTCTTTGTTTTCACCAGAGTTGATGGGAGATTAGAAAAAAGCTTATATTACAAGATTTAAATTATTCGATCTACATACTGTATAGTGTATATGTTTACATAGCAAAGTAATTTATCACCTACCTATTACATAGTAACTATATTAGTTAAAACAAAAATCACATCTTACTTGCCAACCAGATCCATTCATGAAGAACTTATAACTCCTTGTGATTAGAGCAATGTCACTCCTCACTTCTGGTACCATAGGTAGAGTGGGAAACTGCACAAAGTCCGAGGCAAGGTGACCACTCCAAGTTCCTTGAGAATATTTAGCCTGCACCTGAAATAAGGAAAGTCCTCTTTTATAAGAAACACTTAAATTATATTTACATTATATATATGCTTATATATTAAATAATAGCCTATAGTAGACTTCTACATAATATACAAGTAACAGGTTACTCACACACATTTTGAGATTAACTTTTTACCTTTAAGACTTCAATATAATATCTAAGAGTCAATAAGAAGAGATACTTGTTAATAAGAGCTTCTAATATTTAGTGAATATAATTTTAGAAAAGGAAAGTAAACTCCGTTTATTACATTAGTAAATTACACTTAACAATTTTCTAAAACTACTATTCAATACATACCTCTTTACCACTATTATAAAGAGTGGTAGAATTTTCTTGATGAAAATAAATTCCACTATCTTTCCTTGCATATGATGCTATAGCTAAGGTTGTACTTCCAGTGTCCACTAAAACATGTAACTGAAATAAAAAAAATATTTAATGACATGAGAATCATTGAAATGTTATAATTTCAATAAGAGATTTATATTCCAATAAGAAAAGATTTTTCATGAAAAAAAATTCATGTTTCAATAATAACAACCAGCCATTGCAATTTAATCCTCGAAACATAAATATATACTAAAATTAATACTTTTTTTCTATCATTTAAGAACTTATAACAAATCCTTAAGAAATTTATAATAAAAAATGCAATGCTATTTAGTTTCAAACAAATATTGTTTCATAGAACATGAAAAAACCTATGTGCAGTCAACTGAATGCACCTAATGCCATCATAAGGTATCACACATCAGCAAACAATGTTATCAAATTTCACAAGCGTTTCCTGCACAGAAACCTAAGAATATAATCAATAATTAAGTCTGACACGTAAGGTAAGTAAACTTTACAATACATATACATTTTTATACTTAATATTATAGTCAAATATCAAATACCTTCTGAGGTGGATGCCCAATATTAACTTCTAATGCGTATGCTTGTCCTGCATCTCCGAACAAATTAAATTCTTCACAATATACGTAATTTATAAACAGCGAAATTTGAAAAACGACATAAAGAAATATCATTTTCAGTAAATATTTGTAATCAATATTTATAGAAATGAGGCAAATGAAACCAATTGAAGTATCTATAACAAATCATTAACACAATAATCAGATAAAGTACGTGTGTTTTGCATTAGTGTACATTGTTTTTCTTTATTTCAATAAAAATAAATGTTGCACAAACACTTCGATGTGAAATTAATGCAGTTTTGAGTTTGCAATTTGCGCTTTGCAGAAACGCTTGTGAATGCAGAATGACATTGATGATTGACAAATGACAATAAGTATTACTCAATACTCACAGACTACGCTCACAGAGCAAGTAATATACCTAGTAGTATTACTGACATTGGCACTTTCATATTGCTATACGAAAAAAAGTCACTCCCTAAAATAGTATTGCCCGTATTATTTAATATGACTTTAATGGCGGCCGCCTTAGATCATTAAGTAATGGATAACACTCGCAGGCGTTTCCCCTTTTGCCGAGGTATAAGATTATTCGAATCGAAAAATCTTATGCTTTCATAAAAACTACTTGCGTAATCGATTACAAACACTCTGCGTATTCGTAAAACATCGAAAGGACGTCTGCGAGTGCTCCGCTAAAAATGCCGTTTTGCACTGTCAAGTCTTGCAGAAGCAATTCAAACATGTCGAATATTAAAAAAGATGGAATAACCTTTCATTTGTGTATATTTTTTTATTTTTTTAACGTACATTTCTAATTAAATGCAATTTCTAATAATCGTCGATGTATCGTTTAGCGATATGATCAAGACAAATAATCGAGTCATGTTTACTCGATCATTGATGCGGCCCCACGAGACTATCATGGAAAGAAAATATACAAATTTAATCTTTATGAACTAAGAGATAAAGTTGAATTTAAAACGCGATAATGAACCGCATTCCATACGAGACTATCTTTTAAAGAAATACAAATTTAATCTTTATGACATAAATTATAAAGTTGAATTTAGAACGCGATATTGAACCGCACTCCCCACGAGACAACTTGGAATGAAATACAAATTTAATCTTAATGAACTTAGGGATAGAGTTGAATTTAAAAACTCGTCGCTTAAAAGGTCGTAAATTTTTACGACTTTCGTGACACAAATTATTTTTGTGAATGTGTGATTGTGTTTCAATAGTGTGAGTTACCCTCCCCGCACCAAAATCAGCAGAAAGTTTAGTTAGAACATTTGCCAGCGTACTCCATCCATTACTTAATGATCTAAGGCGGCCGCACATTCTGGGTCTGGGTGTCTTCCGATATGCACTGCGACCACTGTACAGTGTGACGTCAATTCAGTATACTGTGAAGCCGTTCCTTTATAGCCAGTTATACTGGTTACGATTTAAAACGGAACGCAATCCCGTATACTGTCAGCCGCATTTTTTGACGCAGCATTCAAATGAGTGTATTAAAGTTTTCTAGAACATAAAAAAAAAACTGTTTTGGAGTACTGTCAAATTAAAAATATTTTAATTAATATTAATTGTAAATTGAATTTATAATATAATAAAAGTAAGTACTTTTTCATAAAAAATAATAAAAAAGAACTTTCAGCTCGTATTGAACATTTTCAACACAGTCTAATAAAGTTAATTTTTGCAATTCTTCCATTGTTTTATTTATTAATCCAAACTAATTACAGAACTTTAAAATTTTCTGATTAAACTGTAGCTTTGTTTAAAAGACGTTAGGCACTCGAGTGGTTTTGACTGATCACGTGATCAAAGTACTGCGAGTACCTTACCTCGAAAACGCCAGTGCTCACGCCTCACAGTAGAATATGGCGGCGATTTATGACGTCATATATTTCCCTAGGGTACTGCGGCAGTATACTGGCAGTCCATAACGGAACGAATTTTTCTACAGTGATAGCACTGTGCAGTGGTCGCAGTGCATATCGGAAGACACCCTCGAATTTTTCTGTTGAAAAATTTCTGACGCCCGTCGAACCGCACACTTGTCAGAAATGTACTTCCGGCAAGTATGAGATTAATTCGCGGTTGGCCGGCAGCAAAGTAGGAATAGTCTTGGGTTTACAAAAAGTAAGAAAAATAAACAAAATGGATGACGATCACTTACTTTTATTAGCATCATTGTTCTATTTCTATACTAATAATATTATAAAGAGGAAAGATTTGTATGTATGGTTTCCACGCATAAACTACTGGACCGATTTTGATGAAATTTGGCACAGATAATCTTTAGACCCTGAGAAAGAACATAGGCCACCTTTTATTGCGAAACATGTACCACGGGCGAAGCCGGGGCGGACCGCTAGTAGTTAATAAAAAGAAAATAAAACGTCTGTACAGAAGATTGCATGACAGCCAATTTCACATGAAACATGTATAACCTTGTGTATAACCTAAATTCCATTAGCAATTATTTTTCATTTTTCAATTTTTGTTCAATTCTTCCATTTTTCTGTCATCTTGTCTTGCCGTGCAAAGACAAAAAAAATGTATAAAAGTGGCACCTCCGAATTTCTGATTCTCTGTCTACGGATCTTGCTCTATAAAAAATCAGTTACGGAGTGAAAAAAACTGATAACTTTGTCATCCTCTATTCCATTGCAAACACACTTGCAAAGCTGTAATTTCTAAACGAACATGAACGTGTAGATTGAGCAAAAGCTTTTTGGCGCGAATTTATTCATGGATAAAATGTCAAACTGACAGAAATTTATAAAAGTCAAATTTAAAAAGTTTAAAGTACCTAATCAAATATAAACAGTTTTGGTTTTCGTAAACTGCTAATTCTTAGTGCTAATTATTCTGCTAATTGTTTGAGAACTTTCTCCCAAAATGAGTCTTTGGGTGGACAAACATCGACCAAAAGATTTAATGAAGTTGGATTATCATAAAGACCAAGCAGTAAGATTGAAAAGTCTCGTACAGCAAAGTGATTTCCCGCATCTTCTTGTTTACGGCCCTTCAGGAGCCGGCAAAAAAACCAGAATCATGTGCTTATTACGTGAATTATATGGCTCAGGAGTTGAACGATTGCGGCAAGAAACAATGCATTTTACAACTCCTTCGAATAAAAAAATCGAAATCATGACTGTAAGTAGTAATTATCACATAGAGGTTAACCCTACTGATGTTGGAATTTATGACAGAGTTGTTATTATGGATCTCGTAAAAAATGTTGCACAAACACACCAAATAGACTCTTCTGGACAACGTGAATTCAAGGTAGTAATTTTAAATGAAGTCGATGATTTGACTAAAGATGCTCAACATGCCTTACGTCGTACAATGGAGAAATATGTAGCGACCTGTCGGCTCATTCTCATTGCTAATTCAATATCTCGTGTTATTCCTGCTATAAGATCCCGTTGTTTAACAATAAGAGTCCCTGCACCTACAGAGAGTGAAATTTCTACTGTACTTCATACAGTGTGTAAAAAGGAAGGGCTCAATTTGCCATCAGAATTGGCCTTACGCATTGCTCAATGTGCAGATCGTAATTTACGTCGTGCTTTATTAATGTGTGAGGCGTGTAGAGTGCAACAATATCCTTTTACACCTAATCAAAAAGTACCTGAACCAGATTGGCAACAATTCATAAGAGAAACTGCATCAATGATTTTATCAGAACAATCTCCAAAGAAACTTGGTGAAGTCAGACAAAAGTTGTATGAGTTAATAATACATGGTGTACCGCCAGATATGATATTTTCAGGTCTGTTGAAAGAGCTTGTAAGAAATTGTGATATGGCCATGAAATGCCAAGTAGCGAGTCATGCTGCTATGTTTGAACACAGAATGCGTTTAGGTAATAAAGCAATATTCCACCTTGAGGCATTTGTTGCAAAGTTTATGGCCATATATAAGAAATTTATGGAAGAGTCACTGGGTGATGCATTCTAGTATTTGAAAAGGGTGAATATAAACAATGTCTGTGATTATGTCAGTTGTAAGATATTCTGGTTAAAATTGTATGTACTATTTCCATGATTGTTTTTATTTGTATGACTGTGTAAGGATTTAATAAAACTCCATTTCTAATTAATGTATTTTATTACTACAAATTACTAGCTATATAAATAATAGTTCTTAACTGGTATTTGATTGGCGAATAATCTAAAATTATCTACAACTGTGTGCATTAAAGCTACAGTAACTTCATTAGATAAATAATCTAATACAGCGCTCTTTGCTGTCAATACTTGTTCGATCATGTATGCATCTTCTGTTCCACCTGAAAATTAAGAATATATTCAATTAATTATAGTTGTAGGGCCAATGATTTGTTTTCTTTATATTATATCGATTGTTAAATTCATCAAGATACATGCAGTGTAACACAAATATAACAACACAATATATAACAACAGAACAAACTCATTAGTTTTTGTGTGCAAAGGCAGGCAAATTAATAATGAAACTATATAATATTTTAGTATTTGAATAGGATTAGAATTTGTGCATTTAAAAATATCTATGCTGATGTATAAATAACATAAGATATAGAAATTAAAGTTCAAGGTGTATAAATTTTTTAATTGCGTTTTAAATCTGTTAAAAAGCCTTTAAAATCCAAATAATTGCAGAAAATACACAAGAAAGTAATTATTATCATATAATTTTTTTATACATTTCAATATATACATTACCTATAGTTTTGTTTTCTGAATTGATAAAATCTGAAAGATGTAAAGCTGATGAGACACAGGATGGAAATAGTTAAAAGTTTATATTATGAAGATCAGATTGAAAAAGAATATTATGTAAGTATTATATTTGTAGTTATTGTATTTAATTTGTCAGGTCTATAATATGAAATATTATGATGAACAAGAGTCAAGATCATGAAATAAAAAGATAAAACAAGAGTATTAAAATAAGATGAAAGATTAAATGGAGATAGGAAATTTTGATTAGATTAAATTAAGAGCCAATATTCACCCTATGAAATTATTAATTATTATCAATTATTAAATTTTTATTAATATGAATGTTCTTACTCGGTTGTAAATAAAACAAGGGCGTCCTAGAATTTCTTACGGCTATTCGCTCTTGGCCTATAAGTAAATAATCTTCGTTGTCGTAACCGCGCTGTCCAGTCCATGAATAAGTGATGTTGGTTTCTACATCACCTGAAAATATAATTGTAGGCCGAATTTATATGTTGTTCGTAAAATATTTAATTGTTTGATAATAGTATGGGGCAGATGCGGAATGCATCTGTTTTACTGATCGATATTCTTTACAGAAAGTGGATCCCGCCGAGAATCGAACCCAGGACCCGTGCCTATAATCACACTCTGCAGAGAATTCCAAATATGTAACTAATAATTGTATTGGGTGGTATGGATATTGATCCATACCACCCAGGGAAAAAAATATCAAAAATTTTAGTTCCTCCTCCTTATTGCTTAGTGCTTACTAAAATTTATATTTCACAACATATTATCCACTCCATGTCAACAGCTAAGTACCTACGTACATTAAATGAACCAGTTTAACATAAAACAAGCAAATTATCCTTGACTCACTCAATTCCATTGTAATATACGATACGAAAGGGTCCGCTCTTCCTGATAGCATCATAGTTAATTCACCCACAACATGTAAGTCGCTTTTAAAAACAACACCGTTTTTTCCATTTTGCAAATTAAACCTGTAAAACCAGTAAATTAGCATATTTTATGGGAAAAACAATATTTTTTATAAATTTTTTTTTTGAAAAAGATCAATATTTTATTAATGCAATCAAATTTAATCATAGAAATCTTGTTTAAAAATACAAATAAAAAATATAAAAAGAATTTATAATTTGGAGATGCTGGGATTTGAACCCAGGACTTTCAGCATGCGAAGCAGACACTCTACCACTGAGTTACATCCCCTGTATTGAAAGCGTCGAAATTAACAGTCATATTAAGCTGTACAATTTATTTGGTAGACCATTTCTTTAGAGTTGATCCATAATATTCTTTCGGGAAAGATTGTTATAGAATATAGATAATGATTTATCATGAATCGTGATCAACATTTGAATGATAGTTTTCGTGCTCGCCCCTCTGATGAATTTTTTTGCAACACATATTTAATTTATTTTTGTATACCAGCTATACCTAATATTTGTTTTATATTTCTATTCGATTATTAGACTTTATCATAGTTCACTCGTAGAATCAAGATTATAGGTAGGTATCTAGTGTTTCTAATTTCGAAAAATTAGATTTAAAATCTACAAATTACATATTTACATAGTATATCCCTATTAACATCCACAAAATAATGTACCTGCGTTCTAGAAGTTTCGTCCACCTAGCACCAGTGACATTGACTTTTCGCAACAAAAATGACATTTGGTCGTCAGGCACGGAAACTGTGACGCTATTCAGGATCATCGGGTCGACGGGGGTCATGCCCAAATGCCTTGAATCCATCAGGAAGAAAAATGTTCGTAATCCTCGGCGAAGGCATTGTAAATTGTCCGCTCGACATGGCGGGAACGGCAGTGGTGGTTGTGTTGGAGCTGAAACAGAAAAATAATTTTTAAAAATTATCGGAATTTAACCCTAGAACACTAACCTTATTTTTCGACGTTTAATACTAACCTTCGTCGTTTCGACTACGCTGTTTATTGGAGGGGATTTAGGGGTTTAATTAAAAAAAAATATTTGTAGTTATGTTTTTATTTTAAGGATAATGTATTAATCTACATATAAAAATATTAAAATATTTATTTTAACATAGTTTTAATTCAAACAGTCATCAAAATGAGATCACAGTTTACACGCTTTATGAACATTCTTAAATTTTTTGAAAAATTCCGTACATATAATATAATCCTCTAAATGCTCGAAATAAACTATTAATTACAAAAATAATATCTGGAAAATTAATTAAAAATATAATTTTGATAATAGCTTAGGATCTAAAACATTTGTGACACACATCAAGTTTGTGTTCCCCACACAACGATTTTTTGCACCTAGTGCACCTATTTTTAGTCTACTTTTGCTTTACGGAGGGACATATAGCATATATGTTTATTTTATTTTACTATGGAGGCACATTAGCAGCATTACTTTGCACAGTCTCATTTATAACTTTAACATGATTTCTTCCTGGCATGTTTAAAATTTATGTGATTGAGTTCCGCAGAGTATCAGTAATGTCACCAGTAATTATACCTGAAAAACATTGAAGAGGATCTAAAATATCTTGAAAAAAGCGTACAGGCCCACGTGCTATGTATCTATGTTCTTTGAAGGTCTTCTGCTGTGACCTTGACTGTTGTGATGACCATAAAATGTGTTTGTCTTTCCCAAGAAGAATGGTACGCGATGGTCTTATAATCAAATCGCTAGGGTCAGCTGAAGTGCTAGGCGTCTCGTCTTCAATGGAACGTGAGGAGATGTAGTACTACTTGCCTCATAATCTTGATCTGGAAATTGCTCTTTATTTACAGTAGAAACTTCATCATCACCCTCCGTTTCATGCCTCTTCAGCCTCAATGTGGTCTTCAGGCTCTCTCGCAGATGAATTTTCCTCATCGCTTTCAACTTCTAAAAATAACATATGAATCGTATCTAAAAAATAAAATAATAGGCACCATTATAAAAGATAAAATAACGTAATTTTAACTTAACTAAATAGCACGAAAAGTTACGTTAATACTAACCTTCGTCGATGTGACGAGCCATGGTTGTTGGAACAGCGCGTGTGGACCTTCCACGCACAAAGCACTACCATCCATCGCAACCGCAACGGGTTGGCTGAGATTAGCTGAAGTCAGAAAACCATACGGTCGCGCGCGTAAAAGTTATAGCGATTTTTTTGGTGACGCGTCGTCGAATCGACGAAGGGTAGTAATCTAGGGTTAAAGGCGGATTATTCATTAGAAAAAGACTATAAGTATATTATACAACACTTCATTTCTTGACGGTCATACAAAAAAAAAGCGTGTGTACAGAGCCCAAGGGTCAGAAGTGAAACTTCTTTGGTAACGCCTAAAGAAGTATCACTTCAAAAACAAGAATAAAATTATCAAATTAAGTAAATAAAAAATTATTCATAGCTTAATCATTTTACGTGATCTCAAATTTTATGCTTAATTGCTCTATGAAATGGAATTCAAAATTGATTATGGAATGTGTGATTCACGGATTCAATTACAAAACGGATTAGGCTATAAGCTATAAGCCTTTATTATTTCTCTTTAGGATGAATATACCCATCCAATAGACGAATCTGATCAAAAAATTGTAAATTTGTGATATATTTCGATTTAATAGGATTAAACAATTGGAATTTTTGATTATTCTTTCAAAAAGTATTTATACTTAGATGTCTACCTGCGGATACAATGTTTTATTCATATCTATTAGCTGTTGTCCGCAGCTTCGCCTGCGTGGAAAAGATTAATTTTCATGGTACAAACTTTCATCCCCTATGTTATTCCTTTGGCGGTAGAATTAATCAAAATCCTATCTTAGCGGATGCCGACATCCTAACATCTACCTGGATGCGAAAATTCAGCCCTATCCGTCCAGTGGTTTAGGCTGTGCGTTGATAAATCACTATGTCAGTCAGTCAGTTAATCACCTTTGAGTTTTATATATTTTGATTTTGTATTGTAGATGGAAAAATTTATAAGAAAATAATAGCTAAGTACTTAAGTACCTAATATAAATAACAAAGCGAAGACACAGATAAATACTATAAGCGAAGACAGATAAACTAAATTTAGATTTTGTAATATTACGTAAATTAATTATTTTTGTTCTAGGCCGATCTTTGTGAGAAAATTGGGTGGAAATACTTTGGTAATACTGTTCCATGTAGGATGTCGATTTATTTAATCACTTATTTATCTTTAATTAGGTTAAAATATTTACCTAATAATCTATTGAGAGAAGGTTAATTAACTGTGAAATTTTATGTAATTAAGTCTTAGATCATTAAGTATGATCTAAGAATTAAGTATTTATCTACCTAAGTATAATAATATTAGATATATTATGTATATCTGAGTTATTTACCTATGATCGATCTAACGAGGCAATGGAATGAAACGTTTAACATACTGTCAATGAAGACAAAATGTTTTTTGTTATGTCTTGAAACTACATAACTAATTATACTTGAACACTATCTCACTATAAAAATTTAAAAGCCTCCACCATTCAGTATTCCTGAGTGACATAAATAGTCTATGAGTCATAGGTTTTTGGAGATAAAATATAACGTTATGAGTCATATTTTGGTAAAAAATAATAACACATAATAATCACCAATTATGTCACATTATGTCTACCATATCCACCTGCCCACGATACTTAAAGCACATCGTAAATAGTGTGTTGGTCCTGTGAGTATATTATTTTGAGCCCGACAATAATCTTACATAGGTTATTGTTATTCTAATGCAAATGGCGTGTAAGCGTGATTGTATCTCAATAATTATACATTACAGAAAGATTAATGGGGTCATTGGCATTGGTTACTTAACGGTTACAAAGCTGTTAATATTAATAGAAAATAACATGTCACTTAAGAATTATTGGCGTTGATTGAATTTGTTAGTATTTATATCAGTGTTATCTTTGTTACATTAATCAAAAACCTGTTCTTGATAAAATTTTACATAGTGGGTATTCATAGCACAGTTGTTTACAGTTACATTCTTTGGCATATTATGTTAATATATGATGTTACATATTATGTATTTTGTAAAATTAAATTGTAAAACTGACATGATTAAAAAGAGCAACTATGGAGTTTCTTGCCGGTTCTTCTCCGTAGATATAGTTACTGCTTTCCGAATCGGTGGTAAATGTTAAAAATATGTAATGACTAATGACGTTTCAAAAGTGCTTCTAGAAGAAGTCTAATTGAATAAATAAATGTTTGAGTTTGAGTTTTGAGTTAGGTACATTTTTTTTTGATTGAGTTATTAAATACTGTACCTAACGGTTAAAATTAAATATATAATTATTTAGATATAAATTGGAAACCTGTGCCATTGAAAAATTAATCAAGTATTCTCGAGTGTTATTTTAAAATCGTAGGATTAGGTACTCTCTCTCATAAAGATCGGTTCCCAATTCCCAAATTCACACTTGAACGACTATATATATTATTATTAGGTATCATTAATATATTTTCTGAATGTGACATGATCAGACATAATATTTGTACCTATTTACTATTGACGTATTGACCTCCTATAATAAAGCATTTTATTTTGTTTAAAATTCAAAGTATGGTAATGCTTTATGCGAATATATTAAGATATAATTGCAATTTGCTAACTTTATTTAAATTACATTTAATTGAGGCCTTTTATGAAATTGGGTTTAGGTAAATCTTATATTAATTAATTAAAATTACAAATCTAAGGTGAAACTTTAAAATTATTTGTTAATTTACGGAACAATTATTATGAAGTGGCCTTATATTCATTTCAGACTGAATAAGTAATGATATTATCAAAGGGGTAAGAAATGAATTATCTGTAATTGAGAAGGTTTGAATAGGAATAATATAAAGTTTACCTATATTACATACCTATCGGAAAATTGCAGCGTACTGCGTAGGTACTCATTACATTTGTAGATATAATATGCAATCTGAATCTCTGGTTATACATCATCACTACATAGTATAAAACAAAGTCGCTTTCTCTGTCCCTATGTCCCTTTGTATGCTTAAATCTTTAAAACTTCGCAACGGATTTTGATGCGGTTTTTTTAATAGATAGAGTGATTCAAGAGGAAGGTTTTAGTATATAATTTATTAGGTTTTAGACAAAGCGGGCGAAGCCGCGGGCGGTAAGCTAGTAGGCCTTTAGTTTCTGTGATCTGTGCTAGTAGGTATATATACTACTTTTGTGAATAGACACAATATCTTATGGCATATGCCATAGGTATACTAGTTTAGTGGTGAAAGGTCTTACACGGGACCTCTCACATTGAAGTTGAGAAATCTTGTATAGATGAGCTGCATACAGCATTTTAATCATTAAATTGTATATGATACCTACTCGAAACATTATTAACTTAGGCGCAAGGAAATGACTTCAATAATTTAAATTTATGATTATAAGCAACTAAGTAGATTTCTAGATACATTTGAAACTAAGTTTTGTTGTTGAAAATAAAAGTAAGTTAAAAATGATTTAACATAGAAAATTATATCAATTAATCGGATTGTGATTACATATTAGCTTAAATAAATTTATTTCAAACTAGCTTTCCGCCTGCGGCTTCGCCCGCGTTTTCAAAGAAAAACCCGCATAGTTCCCGTTCCCGTGGGATTTCCTGGATAAAACCTAGCCTATGTTGCTCAGTGAAGCTTTCTAATTGTGAAAGAATTTTTGAAATCGATCCAGTAGTTTATGCGTGAAAACCATACATACATACATAATTACAAACCTTTTCTCTTTATAATATTATATTATTACCGCGAAGCGCGTCGAACGCGGTAACTGATACACAAAAATAATCCTTATGGCCTATTATGGCGTGATTCTGTATTCACGCGCGATGACTTATAGCGTATTTCATGTATAACTTTGGTGTTTCTACACCGATTTACATGATTCTTTTTTTATTGAATAGGTAATAATGTTAACTTTTTTTAATTAGGGATGAGTGAGAGTGTTGTAAACGTAAGAGTAGACAAATATAATCAGAAAGCTCCGAATTGCTAAGCTATTGAAGTTTCACGTGTTATTGTGAGTCAATTTTAAAAGATAGACATATGCTGTCTACGAATTTCTTTTTATATAATAATAATAATTTAAGAACATTTGTGTCGTACATGATTTCTATGTAGCTTTAACCATTAAGGCTGCACACGCGACGGAAGCTTAAAAAATGGAGTAACTTCTCCCGTTTTCCCAATATTTCCCTTCACTGCTCTGCTCATATTGATCGTAGCGTAATAAAAAGCATACTATAACCTGCCCAGGAGTATGAAGAATAATTGTGCCAAATTTTGTTAAAATCCGTCGCGTAGTTTTTGTTTCTATAACGAATATACAGACAGACAGACAGACAAAAATTTTACTGATTGCATTTTTGGCATCAGTAGCGATCCCTTATCACCCCTTCATAGTTTTTTTTTAAATATATTTCATGTACAGAATTGGCCTCTCTACAGATTTATTAGGTATAAGTATAGATTAGAGATCTGAAATCCATAAATCTATTTGTATTTACCAACTTGTTTTAAGGATATGTAATAAAATGTTGTAATGTCCATTGATACAAGTTTATTCCATCGAATTTATTCAAATTTCAATTTATATGTAGGTACGGATTACAGTATTTAACAGTTACTGGTATATAAATTATGAGGGTTAGCACACAAATAATTTCAGTGTTAAATTTAATTTTACAAATGCTTTGTAAACCGCACATTAGCATAACATTACATACAATACCTTATTATGAACAGCTTAATTCAAATTTTATTGTTTTTTGTCGAAATTATAAGTTATGTAATTTTGAGTGGTGAGCTATATATTTGGAATTTATTCTTCTTACGAGGTCAACTTATGCAACTTTTGCGTATTAAATACCTATTAGTACGGTTCTAATTGTAGAAATTAATTATTTATTAAGAAACCAGTTTCCATGAGAAAAAATATTATTTTTATATTTACTTTATCTCGATTATTTCAATCCCATAAATTGAGTGGATGTTTTTCAGGATTTTATTTGAAAATACTTATAGTTACCGTAGTTAATAAAATATTACATCATTAACACATAAATAATGTGAGTAAATGTTTTATAAAATCTTAAATAAGTAGGTACATAGAATTTTACAATTATACAAAATATTACCCCATCCCCTTACAATATATCTAAGTTTATTTTTAAGTTACATTTTAGATACTAGGTTGGTTACTTGATACTTCCAACCCATTTTCCAGTAAGTTTGAAGAGGACTAGGTATAAAATATCATTATAGCAACCATGTTGCTTATTTTATAGTTATTTTTTATTACCCTTGAACTTTAGCCTGAGAAGACATACTTGGTCGGTGACAAGCATTTTGCTTCTGTTTTAAGAACTAATCTGCAAATGTAATCTGATATTTATTTGATGTGCATTCTTATTTATAATATAATAAACTTAAGCTGATAAGAAGAATCCATCGTACTATGGACTTCTTTATTTTGATAAATTTAACAGATTAAACGCTACAGGGCACAGTATTACAATAATAAATATTGTAATACTGTGCTACAGGGTTTGTTTAAGGTAGGTACCTACGTTAAATACCTACTACAATTACCTAATCGGAATTTGGATTTCTAATAGATAGTTAAAAAATTGAATATGTTTAATTACTGAGTTCGATTTTCATATTTTCGCCGAAAATTAGCAACCCTTTTTGTAGTGGAGAATGATAATACTATGTAATGCAATGCTCTGCGTTTGACCGGTCTCCTTCCACTATATATTATATTTTTTAGAACCACATGGTCTTTACTCTACAACACAATGTGTGACTCGCTGTTGAATACAGTATCTACCCTCGCTGATTTCTCTCAAAGTTGTTCTTACTCTGTTGGACTGATTGCCCTATTTAAACTTACCTCAACAACCATCTCAAGAGGATCTGATTAGTAATCGATTGAGGTTTAATGTTGAACATGATTTTCTTTCATCAATTTTCATGCACACATCGATTGCTTGATTTATATAAATTATAAAATTGTTTATACAATAAAAACAACATAATAAAATATCTGCGGTGAGCAATTGAACCATTCAAAACATTTTATATGAAGATGAATCGTAGAATAAAAAACATAAATAACATTATAAAGTACCTAAGTACCTCTGACTTCCGAAGGGAAAAACATCTTGGTGAGTAGGTATATGATTAAGTACTGATCATATATTAATTATATATTATTACCTACTCATACATAGACAAGTATAAACATATATGTGATAGGAAAACTAATGTGAAAATGTAACTTAGTGGTCTCGTCAATCCGGAATGCATGATTAAATTATATTTTAAATGTTCTTTCAATAAATAACCTGATCATATAAATCGAATATTATCTAAATTTCCATAAATAGTTTTAGTGATTAGTGCGAATTCGACATGCATACAGTCGGCGGAATCAAACATTCCGAATGGCTTACTGGCAACCACTCCCTTGTTTATTTAATTTATTAGGTAATATGGTAACAAAAAGTATTGTAAATCTACTGTTAGGTCTAGTTCTAAGGCATATGAAACGGTAATAAGGTACTATAATATTATGTGTGTAGTCTGTGCAATGGGCATATATCAGACTCAAAATCTTTTCTAACACTTAAATTCATATAAGAACGTTTGATATTCTCACATATAATAAAAAATCCGTCTCCACCAAAATTGATATTTTCGAACAAACACAAAGAAAAGAAGCAATGAGGAAATTATGCAACTATCTACAACATAACCTAAATAAAATATTTAAATGATCCAATAAAACCTGAACCCGAAATCCACTTATTGAAATTTGCACACCCACTTCATTAATTCATTATTTATTAGTTATTACCAATCACAATAATTTATGCTTGGATAAAATATATTCTATCAAATTGTAATTGGCATAGAATATAATATTTATAATTCACTAGCTTTCAACAAACCTAATAAATTATATACCATCCTCGAGAATCACTCTATCTATAAAAACACTGCATCCAAATCAGTCAACACAGGGACATAGGGACAGATAAAGCGACTTTGTTTTATACTGAAATGATGATGAAGATGAAATGTATAGACAGTACAGTACAGTGTACAGTGGGGCGAAGCCAATCTGGTCAAGTTCAATGCGACCAAGACCCAGGCGTGTCTATTCACCGCAAAACGGAGTCCATTCAACCTGACTCCGTCTTTCCAAAGTGTATCCGTACCGATAACTGACCACCTCGAGCTTCTTGGTATCACCTTGACGCCTACTCTCAATTTTGGTTCATACATTGAATCAAAAGCCCAAGTAGCCTCTAAAAAGCTCGGTATACTGGCGAAGGTGAGGCAGTATTTCAGTCCGGGACAGTTGCTCAACCTTTATCAAGCACAAGTCCGATCGTGCATGGAATACTGCTCTCACCTCTGGGATGGATCTGCCAAGTACCAGCTGGAGACGCTTGAGGCGATAGAGAGGCGCGCCAAGAGGCTCATAAACGACGATGAGCTAGTAGGCAAAAAACTCCAGAGCCTCGCTCATCGCCGCAGAGTGGCAAGTTTATCGGTTTTCTACCGGATACACTTTGGTGAGTGCGCTGCGGAATTGCACGACCTAATTCCGCCATCCCCGTTTTTCCATCGTTCGTCGAGGCGCACAGATTCTAGGCATCGCCACATGGTTGACGTTCCATGTACCCGGACAAAGCGGTTCGGATCGTCATTCTTTATTCGAACCGCTAGGGACTGGAACATGCTTCCTGAATCTGTGTTCCCCGATGAGTACAATATGGAGGTCTTCAAGAGGAGAGTGAACAGGTACATTCTAGGGCAGCGCGCTCCATCTTAGGCCACATCTCAGCTTACCATCAGGCGAGATCGTGGCCAAGCGCTCCCCTATTGTACTGTAAAAAAAAAAATAAAAAAAAAAGTACCTACCTACGTAAATATTTTGTTTCAGTAAGTATTATGCTAAGTATAAGACGTGTTGCTGTAATTTTACGAGAATGTTTTAAATGCATAGTATTTGTTAATCTATAGATTTTCCTGACTGACCATTAATTAAATCAAAGTATGTGATTTATGATAGAGCATAAAAATCTAAAGTATTATAATTAATCATTTAATCTCTAACATAGATACAAAAACATTTATGTTTTTATATCCTGTTTGTGTTGACGAGTATTAGGTAGGTAGGTATGTTAATTGTTAACGCATAGATACGCACGTGATTTAACATATTTTCAACTCTTATAAAGATTTGATGAAAATTGAAAGCCAAAACAGTAATTAGAGCAGTTCTGTACATTATTTTTAAAAAGGCCTATTGCTAAGCAATCTAGATGTTTTATAGACCCCAAATAAAATGGTTATTTTTTTCTGTTCGTTTGTATATTATGTTTCAATCAGATTTTTGTGTCTGTATGTAGGAGGCTATAGAGTGGACATAGGCGACTTTTTACTGCGAAACACCTCGTTTCCTTGGGAATTTCCTTTGACTACGCGGGTGAAGCCGCAGTGGAAAGCTACTAAATAGTAAACATTGTTAAATGTGAAAAATAAAATATAAAATTATTTTTGAATGCGGACAAAAAAGTATGTATATATAAATATTATATGTAATAATATGGTTATGTATTGTTACAATATTGATTCATCTTTTTTTTAAACTCTTCTAATAGATAAGTATTTTAAAGCTTTCGTATGGGTACCTAAGTTTGACTTGCATTAAAAATTGAAAATTATTTACTTAAAATGAAAAATTAATATAAACGTTACCAAAACTTTCATCAAATATAGAGTTCAACTAAAAATATGAATATGATATATACAAATATTAGAAAACTTTAATTATACACTTACCGGGTTCATAGTTCCTAAACGTTAGGAACTGACCGACACAAAAATGCACACAACACGAGTATATAGTCAGAGCGACGACACCACGTAAACATTTGAGGAACATCTTGTCGCAGCCTCCAACTTTGAAAAAGGACCGTCTCACCGCACCACTTTTATATACTGAGTTTTATTTTTTAAAAAGCAAGCAACGACAAGGAGTGATTGCCATCCGATGGAACCGTTATAGGTCACGGTTTTAATCCAATTTCGCATTTTTTACGTCATCCCTTCCAATCAGAAATACCGCACAAGACAACGAAAATGCGTTTACTATACGTTGATGCTTACAATGTTATGCGTTTAAGGTGTAGATACATTCTTGATCTTGCATAGTGCAGAAGACTGAGGAAATACCTTTGGTGAATGGCGCATTATAATTTGAATAATTTTGTCATATTTATACCTACACTCGACATTTTACTTATAATATGTGAAGACAAGTATTAATGATGAGGCGAGATATACCTGATATTAATCAATAAAATAATAATATACATACGATACACCCACATACAGAATGTAACGTTTTAGTACCTACTATTTATAAATTTTTTGTATAAATCATATACTAAACTTATAATTATTATTGTTTGAAGGGTTACCAAATACTTGATCTATAAGGGAAATATTTGAAGTACTTAATAAGGTATGTCGTTTGGCAGGTTTGGCCTTTTCTACTGTTTGAAGATTAATAATATTACCAATATCAAAGAATAGGTACGTTATAGGTAATATTCCATATCGTAATAATGAATATTGTGTTAGAATAAAAGTGATATTTCGTCCTTCGCGTAAGGTTAATTAAAATTTCATAACATTAACATTCTCAATAGTAATTAAAGTGTGTGCTATGCTTTTGTTGCGGTTTATTAGTTTGGTTAATTGGCATAAAATGAGGCAAATTACTTCATAATTTGACTCCCTAAATTATGCTATAAAATTTTGTTTATTCTGCATTGCAATTGCGGTTTTGAAGACGTATAATTCTATTTATAATAAGTAACTAATTTATATGTTGTTAAACCTGCTGATAACTATTATTTTCTTTTTTTTATTCATTTGACAATTTTCATAACAGTATTTTAGTAGTTGTAATTTAAAATATTTAATAAAATAGCTTCTAAGAATTCAACTATCAAAAACGAATTCACAATAAGATCTCTAAACGGTTCTAATACAGAAATGAAAGACCTCTCATGTCGTCTCAAGGTTCATACAATATTTTTGTGCATTTGACCTATGCTGTAGGTTTTAGAGCATAATTTATTATTGATTGAAGACTTTATTTCGTAATGTGTGGGTGAATTGTAATGACTTGTGTAAGATCTTTATGATGGTTTTGATTGCAAAATTGGTTTAACGTGAGGAATGTTTAAGAAGTGAATTGAAAATTTTGTAAGTTGTACATAATACATATTTATAATGTAATAATGTTTTTTTTATTTTTTTAAACAAATCATTACAGTTTAATAAATTTAAATCATCATAGATTTATTTAACTAGATGTTTATTTAAATTAGCTGCGCCCTTCGGTATCACTTACGGTCAAAAACAAGAGAAAAAGCTTGATAATCTGGTAAACAAGATGCTACGTTTCATTAAAATTCAATCAGTAGCTTTGACATGATTGAGTATCAAACATGAAAACTTTGGCAATTATCATATTACGATTCTAGATAGATATATTTTTAGCAAAACCTGCTAGACAACAGTATAAGTATCTAGTAAGATTTATGATACAGGTACTTTTTTCGAAAACATTAATTTAGTTACTCTTGTAGATTTACATCCATTTTTATTTTTATTTTATTAGTCAGGAGTTGAAACAAAAATTGGTTCAATTATTGATTTTTATTTTGTTTTGTTTATTGGTATCCGAATTATCAAATCAAACAATACTTATTTACTAAGGTTTACTTTATACCAAATGAGTAATGACTAAGTACTTAATTGTAATTACTATGACTAATGCGTGAAAACACGAGACAAAGGTAGGTACTCAATTATTAGTGACGACTCTATTGTTTTAACAAAATCGATATTTTAGAAACAAAATACGATAAAATGTCTGCAATTTTACGATTGTATAGTTATACATGGATAGGTTTTAACTTAATAAAAAATTCTAACAACAATCAACATTCAGATTTGATGGAAAAAATATTGGTCTCCTTTTTTGTCAGTCGTGTAAGTGTAAAAATAAATCTGTATTTCATCTAGTTTCATTACCTCGTAAAAAATTTGGTGTCGTGTTTTCATTCCAATAATAACTGTCTTTGATTAACTTAAAATAAGTATTTTTTTTAAGGAAGGTAGAGTGGAATGGCCTCATTAATAAGAAAACACTTTTCAAGAAAAACAGACAGATTAATTAATAAGACTTGGTTTCCCTATGGACCATATTATGGCTCACATTTTTAATCTAGCTTCAATTAAAATATTTAATACCCTGAAGTTATATTTAGGTCTTCACAAATGACCTTGTAATATCTCGTATCTGCAAAATAAGGCCAATATTATAAATAAGTCGTTCAACTTAAAAATAGAGTTAAAACAATTTATACATCCGCATTTTCCTGAAACTACTCTATAAGCTCTTTAAGCGCAACATAAAATGCAGTATATAATATTTTTATCTTCTATAAAATACTCAATGAAAATTACTTTAACACCTTCGTATGACTAATTTATTAATGGAAGTTTTAAAGAAATTGCATCGATGAGTATTATATCGATATAATATAATTTGCCAACGCGTTTTATTATGAAATTAAAAACTTTTTTTGTACCTAATAATGACCTCATGGCTCCGTACTTTTTAAAGCTACAATGTATAATTATTAGCAATCGTATAGACGAGTAAAAAGCAGGTTCGTGTAGACCTATAGAGGTATAATATCATTAAACATTGGTTTAACTGTAACAATACGTATTTATAAATTAGAGCTAAAAAGTAAGTGTTCATATAATTATGGTTTGGAGATAATCCTTGTAAGGCCCATGTACTCTAACAAGGCCAAAAATTGACCTTCAACGTTCAAAGGAAGCCTTCTATGGTCCACCCACCTTATTTATTATGTAGAAAATCAGCATATAACTTTTTGTTTGTTATTTAGGTACGAGTTTTAATCATAGTGCCATATTTTGGTAGATTTAGTTTAGTTTATCAACACCCGTGACTATAAAGAAGGCAATAAAACCCGACTTTAATAGACAGAGTAAGGCTTTTTCATATTCAGCAATATGTCGCTTAGCATAAATTTGCGAAGTGAACTTGCACAGTTCCAGATGAAGGAAAAGTCGTTTATACTGAGTTATCTGGAAAGATATATTATGAGTAACAGTGCTTTTACATCAAACGAGCGAATGCTCATTCTTACCCCACTATTTATTTTATTTTAATACGAGTTTTTGTTTACACTAAAAGATCACGAAAGAATGCTCTTGCTCTGGCTCTAGCTTTATGTTCGTTTGATGTAAATGTACCGTTACGTGAACGATATTCTTGGTCTTCTAATAAAACAAAATTAGGAACTATTAATGATAATAATCATGCTATATAAAACTTGTTACCACTTTTTTACTCTTCAATCGTTGTTAGAGAACATAACACCTATATGTTAGCTATATCGTCAGAGATTAGAAACATCTTGACAAAATCAATTTATTATGTATTTCTTGTACCCATATTCCCAAGACATCATGTTGGGCATTATTTCTATTGCGTAGATCAAAAAAAAATATAAGAATTGTTTTCTCTAATATAAGAAATGTTATTCCTGAATGTAATATATTTATACAAGCGTACATGATTACATATACATATGTATGGGTATAAAAACGAATTAAAATAATATAACCTACCTTATTACATACATGCCATGAAAGTAAGTAAAACCACGTTAAACAATGGTAAAAATCCTGATGGAATTCCTAAAATCCACCGTGAAATGAGTTGTCAGTTATATTTAACACTCAAAGAGAACCGCTGTGTAAGTATCAGGTTACATTTATTTTTTAAATAAATAACGGTAGAAATAAATGATGTCTTAATTATAAAAATATATTCGAGGAATAGATTTACTCGGGTAGCTATAATTTATCAATTGTTAAAAAAGTGAGAATGTTTGGATCTATGTTTGTTATTAATCTTCCTCGCAAAAACGACTGTACTGATTTTTATAATACAGACTTTGCACAGATTGGGCTTTTGCACTGATAGGTATAATAGTTATTTGATATGTTTTGAATGCTATACAAATGTTTTATATTATACATTTTTTATAAATCCATAATTCTAAAGAAATATTACTAGCGGTCCGCCCCGGCTTCGCCCGTGGTACATATTTCGCAATAAAAGGTAGCCTATGTTCTTTCTCAGGGTTTAAAGATTGTCTGTGCCAAATTTCATCAAAATCGGTCCAGTAGTTTATGCGTGAAAACCATACATACATACATACATACATACATAATTACAAACCTTTCCTCTTTATAATATTAGTATAGATAAAGATTGCGTATTTCGGATGGAATTTCCGGTGAGCTTTTTTGAAAAATCGTTTGACAGTTAATAAGAACGTTGTGTTAATTTTAACTTCAAATAATACGAGTCCAGAGTCAGAGTAGGACTGTAGTAGGCAAATAAAATTATGAGATAGGAGTTAAGTGGAAAATAAAATGATACTCTACATTTTTATAGAGCAAGCGTATTTCCCATTACTATTACCTACTACTATGAAACTATTTATGAAAAACATTTTCTGTTGTGATTATTTTTGATTTTTCAGTCTCTTTTTGTCTTTTAACTTTCACAAATATTTTAAAACCGAAATTGCCATTCTCGAGTTCTAGCCAGACAAAGAAACAGCAGTAATTGTTGGTTTATACATAGATGATTTATTGATTAGCTTATTGAGCTGTAATCTTGTGACAAATTAAAATGTACCTAATAAACAGAAATTTGTCGAATTTTTACCTGCTTTTTTGTATAAAATTATTTACCTAAATATTTTTGAGAATTTTATGATATTACGTTATCCAGGACATTAGTCACGTGTTAGTCATTGCGTATTTTTATATTACCTGTCTATTCTATGATATTTTATATCTATGATATCCTGTTACAATTTTATTAAATTTTTATTAGAAATTAGGAGTTATAATAAGTAAATAACATGAAAGAATTCGCAATTAAATAGATATTAATGTACAGAAAAAAATCATAATCCTATAAAATTCAATGCTTTTAAAAGTTTTGAAATTAAAATAAATTTTATTCATGGTAAAATATTTCATAATAACCCACACTCTTTATAGGACTTGTTTTTCAATGCCACGATAAATTTAACAACTAAAAATAAACAATAAAGACATCTTGGAAGAATACTTCAAATTATTGTATTGTCTAGTTTCATAAGTATTAATTATTTAATATTCAATGGGGACAAACCTCATTCTACTTAACATAATGACAAGCCTTGGGCCTAGCCAATTTTTTAACCTACAATACAAAATATATGAATATAGTCAAAAACCCATTTATCTGTCCAAGGAAAACTACAACATTTAACCATATTGGTCCATGATTTAACTTAACGGTCAAATACTTAGAGCATTAAACCAACGTCAAATATCTCCAACTCCATACGTGTGGGACCTCCCCGGTTCATATGTATAATGAAGGTACCTATTTTATAGCATTGTTTGAATCATTAATGTCAAATAAAATTAAATAAGTAAATGATCGTAAAGCGGAAAGGAATTTATGACGTCATAATCGTCCAAGAGAAAAACTGTTACCTTTTTTTCGGTCCAATACTTTTGTCCGATTTATTTATGTCATTTGAATTCACAAGATATACATATAAGTCTTGTTTATAATTAAATTTATTTTAAGTTAATTTTTATTCCGTATGTTGGACCGATCCCGGAAAACCACTAATGACTAAACTGAGATTAATGAAACTTCACTTCACTTGACTTTATACAATCGAAGAGTTAAGCCCACGAATTAATTTCTAATTTAATTACTTGATCAACCCTTATAAAGATGAACTAGGGAAAAGCAATTTGTGTGAAGATCTAATTTCGCACGATAACATGGAATGTTTAGGAGCGAAACCGCGGGCGAGGAGCTAGTTTATATTATAAGCTTATTGTTAAATATCTGTCTGTTATAATAAGAATAACAGACATAAAATTATTATTTTTCTTGTTATAGAGTCAGATGATTTATTAAATAACGGTATAGTTCATAAAACTATTAAGTTTCCAAAAATATGCAAATATAAGTATTATTGATAGACCTTGAAAATTATTCATATTATTTAATCTTTATTGCATCTCAACATTTAAATGATGAGTTGTTATGCAAATTATGCATCACACATCTCTGCTGCTTAATAATAAATGCCCATTAAAATGTTTTATTATCTCAATAATGTACGCGATTTGATTTAATTCTTACGGTATTTTAGTGCCACATTTCAATGGCCACTTCTTAAATCTCGTACTTGAAAAATTAATGACACGGCTGTCATTACACAGGGGTGTATTCTCAAACTCGTATCTTTTATGCTTAATCAAACGTTGACTGGGTCGCTGGTTGTCAAGTAAACTTCTATACATTTAAAATCTCTCATCATATTTTTTTATTCAGAGCAACATTACCTAGGAACTGCTAGGTATTTGTTTCCTAAGGTAAGGACGCTAAAGAAACCCGTAGGTTTATTCCCCAGCCTGCTGTACTTAAATGTATTTTTTAATACTCGGATTATTTTTGAGAGCATTCTTTTGTGTGGTCAGTTAAAATGTTAAAGTGAGTCGCCAATATAAGTGTCAACAATTATAATATTATCTCTATAAATAGCACTTACGTTTACGTGTCACGTTTTTAATAATAAGCGAGACATGTAATGCTTAAAATTCTTTAAAAAAATATGTTAAAAACAATTCATTGAACATAAATTTAAATGTTATATTATTGTAGGTATGAGACTATGCCAGTAGTAAAATAGAGCTTCCGGCAAAAACGAAAAAGCATTTTTAATATGCAAATTAATTAAAAGTTGCTATATATTGAAATAACAAGTATTTAGTTACAGAAAGTACATAAATAAATTCGGAACATTTCTAATTATCGAATGATAGCATAATATAACCCTTCTTAAACTTGCAAAGGTTATTGACTGCACTCAAAAACCTTATCAACGAGACTTATGTGTAGATTTTTATGCAAATGTTATTTTATTTAT
>CAJQZM010040225.1:740-12773 GCA_907164665.1 Colias nastes | reverse complement strand
TTTTTTTTACTGAAAGTTAACTTCTTGTAATAACAGCCTCAGAAGAAATTTTTTTCAATAAATATGCCAAGATCAGTGAGTCAACACGACGAGAGATTAAGGATAACAAGTGATAACTGCGTTAAAAACAACCGATTTCAAACCGATTTCAAACTTGCACTTGCAACATTTACAAATACAGACAAAAATGCTCATAAAATAAAAACTACTGGGCCTATCCGAATAAAATTTTTATGGGACCAATTCGACACTATCCCGCATCGAACAAAAAAAGAATCACGTAAATCGGTTCAGAAACCTCGGAGTAATCGGTGTACATAGATAAAAAAAAAAACATACCGGCCGAATTGATAACCTCCTCTTTTTTTTGAAGTCGGTTAAAAAAGTAAAGATAAGTGGTTTCAAAATATTATTGTTTTATACAAAAGATATACTAAGGTAAATGTAGGATGTATGTTTGTCGATATGTTTAATCATGTTATTGTAACTCACAAAAAGATGAAATCTTATTCAGATTGTTCGTAAGCAACTTCTTCTCAAAATAAATAACTAACAGATAGTTTATATTTAAATGGAACACGTAAACATAAAATCTGTTCGGCAAGATGGTTAAACTGCGTAACAAGATTGGAAGAGCTATTTGTAAAAGTTTTTTGTCCTTCTAATTTCGAAGTACTTTAGTTTGTCTGCAAACTTCGTTCACTTCACTAACTTCGGATAAAGGTGTGTGTAGATAATATAACATTCAAGTTCATTGTTAAGTTTGTTCACGTGACAACTTTGGAACTTCTTGCAGTTCCCATTCGATATTAATCTGCAAAGAATTCGCTGAGCATTAGACCAATTTGTATGGATAATGACAGAAGTGGTGAACACATTTGGAGGAAAACTCTATTACTGGTAACCTATGGTTATAACATTTTTTCTTGCTCCTAGTTAAAGCTTCACGCGTCCTACGTACATTATTTGCTCGTAACTAAATCAGTATGTTATAGTAGGACGCGTGAGGGGTTAAGTTAAAAACTCATACAAATATGTGATATTGATTCAAAAACGGCTTTTGTGTTAATGGTATTTAATTATCTGCATTTCTATCTTCAGAATTCAATGACTCATATTATTATTATCTATTAATTATCCATTATTATATCTTCACGTTGACAATTTTCTTGAAAGAATGTCATCAGTAGATATTAAGAGATAATAAGGAACAAATTAACTTATTTAATTTATCAATCATTTATTAAAGACATCGACTAAGTATAAATCATGATTTCTATAATCAAATGTGGAAATAAAGTGTTTCGACGCATATGTAAAAAAATACCTCGTTAATATTAATTGATTTATTTCAAGAAGTTGAGTTTGTAAGGGAAAGGGTTGTTTGGATTTTTCTTTACATTGTTTACACTTTCCTTATGATTTTTATTAACACTTTAATTTAAAAAGGCTTTATCATATTCATTAAAAATCATCTCAATATAGAGAACAGTGTACATCGAAATGAGGTTTGATAGTCTGAATATTGCAACATGGAGCGAAATTGGTGTTAGAAAATTTCATTAACGTTGCACATGTTCAATTACTGAATAATGGATATCGAATAGTAGACAGGTATTGAGTGCAGCTAGCTGATATCACATGATTCTATTTACTGATAAATGACCAAGATTATTATAAACTGGGAACAATATTTCAATATGACAAAACTATAGACCCATTCTGCAGGTATTAAATGGATTGGGTATCATTAACATTAATTATTATCATGTATGAACTGTATTAATGATTGCTTAAAAGCGAATATTGAATATTTATAAAAAATAAATAAAAATAAGATTTTGTACTACTGTTCACTGGTGAACAGTAGAATGTTGTAACTATAAGCTTTGTTGTAGATTTGCGCGTCATATAATATTTTATTTAAGCAGCACACGTTCAATATTTTCGAAACAATATAAGTAATAGATTAATTTCAATGAAACTATAAATATCAATGAATTTTACAGTTAATTTTTAAGAGGGACATAATACTTTTATGTTAAGGTCGTAAACATTTATAGGTTTTCTGTAGTTAAATACGGATTGAAACGAAATAAAACAAACTACCATTCAAATATGATTAATTTATTTAGGGTCTCAATATATTTTATGATAATTTACAGAGAACGTAAATCCGCTTGTTATTCTTGTACAATTGTTGATGAGTATATATACGCACAGCAAGAATGTTGCTCCAAAATTATGCACAAACAGCCAACAAAAATAATATTAAAATACATTGATTTCAATTTTATCTGTTTCTGATTATTCAGAATATGTATAAAAATTATAAAAAGATTACCAATGCATTTATTACCTTTTCGAATTTCTACGACATCACGATTAATGTTCTATGTTGACAACTTAATATATTTTGATGTGATATATTGATAAAATCAAAAGACATCAAACACTGTATCAACTATATAAATTTACAAAAAAGCACATTTACAAATGTAGTAGACTTAAACAGTTATCTCTTCTTAGCGACATTCGGGCCATGTTCACTTGCTCCATTTGACGTAGGTCGAGCGTGGCCTGCCTCGATTAGGGCGCTCGCCCCGACCGGATTTGATTACGACGCTCCGAGGATTGTAGATTATTATAGCAAGACGTATTACGCTATCATGAGAATATGCACTATGAATGTATCAAGCGTACGATGCCCCGGTTTAGCTTTCCAAAATAATAAAGCTTGTTTAGCATTCTGACGTTGTTCAAATTGTTTCCTTTCAGTTTATGTCTTCATTAAGTATTTATTAACATTTTGCTAACTAGCAGTATTACCTCTAGAACGTTGGAATATCTTTAAAATACATATAATGTGGCCGATGCTTTACAATTATATGCTCAACAAATTATTTACTAATGTGTCTTACATGCCCGCGTCATTAAAAAAAAACAAGTTATGAGCACAAATTGGTAGAGTCAGTCCAGTAGAGACTGAAATGAAAAATAAAAAAAATGTGTGCGTGTACTAGAGTACACACGTAAGAAGTGAAACTTCTTTATGACCTTATTTTTCAAAAAATAATTTACTATCTACACTAATATTATAAAGAGAAAAACTTTGTTTGTTTGTTTGTTTGATTGATTGTAATGAATAGGCTCATAAACTACTGGACCAATTTTAAAAATTCTTTCACCATTCGAAAGCTACATTATCCACGAGTAATATAGGCTATATATTATTACGCTAAGACCAACAGGAGCATAGCCACGCGGGTGAAACCGCGCGGCACAGCTTGTATACAATATTACAGAAATACGTTAGTCTAACACGCTCGTCGCTTCGCTCCTCGCTACCTATTTAAATATTTACACCAGCCGCTGCTGCAACTCGCTCGCTTCGCTCGCTCGGCTCGTGCGGTAGTTCAAAAGTTAACCTAAGATGCTCGTCGCTTCGCTCCTCGCTACCTATTTGAATATTTACGCCGGCCACTGCCGCGACTCGCTCGCTTCGCTCGCTCAGCTCGTGCGGTAGTTCAAAAGAACAAGGGAGACGCCAAAAAATTCGAGTTTTATAGAGTTTTCAACTTATAAAGGATTTCGACTTAGGCGGATTTTGATTGGACATAACGCACATCCGGAGAAATAACGTCACAACTGCATTTTTTAAAAAAATGAGTTTTATGTCAAAAACGTTTCCTTTTATGGTTTAGTATTCAGAAAGAAAGAAAGAAAGAAAGAAACATTTATTTGACTCCACAATATTATAAAATTTAAATTAATAATGAAAACACAGATAACAAGCAATTTCAAACAAATAAAACTGTTAAAATAACGATAAACAAGTAAACAATTAAAATAACGATAGGTAACAATCTTATTAATATAGTAAAATAAAAAAATAAAATAAATGTGAGAAAAAGTAAGTGGAGCCAAACCAGGTAGCCACTCAGTATATGTTGCGACACAGTTGCAACACTGATTTTCAGTGGCCCCTCTCTGTAGTGATTGGAGCGGCAGTACGTTCGCAAATATATATTTTAATTAGAACATGTAAATAAAAACACACGATATACATACACATAAATAAAATTCACATTTTTCAACAATAACAATACACAATAAAGTAATATCCAGATAAAATGATAATATACCTACATAATATAAAATATGTTAAGACCTAATGAGAAATACGCAACTAAGGTTGGATTTTGAACTCCTGTAACAGGTATTTTTTATATTTAATTTTAAAAGAGTTTAATGTGTTGGAGTTTAATATAGGTGGTGGAAGATTGTTCCAACACTTAGTTGCGGAGTATTTGAAACTTCCCCTGAAGGCAATTGTGAAACTCCTCGGCATGGCAAGTTTACAAAATGAGGAACGGGTGTCATAGGCGCTGCCCTCCCCCATCCAGGTTAGTTTGTCGTATAGATATTTCGGGGCTTTCGTTATAATCACTCCAAAAAGGAGTGACGCGAGGTGCAACCGCCTACGATATTCCATTTTAAGGCACCTAGCCTCTACCAGGTACGGAGTAATATGGGTCCTGGGAGGAATATCCCAACAAAAACGCGCACACGCGTTTTGAACACGCTGTATCGCATTCTTGCTACGGCATAATAACCTGGGACCATACATAACGTCGGCATAATTGAACTTGGAGAGTACCAGACTCTCACAGAGTTGGATTCGTACATCGACGTTTAGGTGTTGTCGAATGCGATACAGGAGCTTAAGTCGATAAAAACAATTAGCTATAGTTGTATTCACATATTTTTCGAAACGTAGGCTTTCATCGAAGATCACTCCTAAATTTCGAGCCTCATTTACGCGTTCTATAGAATTATTTTCAATGAAAATAATTGGGTTCTCACACACAATCCTACGGACCATATTAGGAGTGCCTAAAATCATATATTTTGATTTATCCTTATTAAGCACCAGTGAGTTCTCGCGAGACCAAGCTGATATACGATCTAGATCGCTGTTAAGTTTTGCGGTTGATGCAGCTGTCTGTGAGGGATCAAATGAAATATATAATTGAATGTCATCAGCATAGGCATGGTACTTACAGTGCTGTATACAATTAAAATTAAAATTATGACATTAATTCAGGGAATTAATGTCATAATTTTAATTTTAATATCCTCCACGAGAGGTCGCTTATGACGTCGCGGTTTTGACATGTTATTGGCCCATTCTGGCGGCACGATGTCTTATTAGTCAGTTGCGTCCGGCCATCCGAGCGGAGTAAATGTGTTTGGAGCTGCGTTGTCACATAAGGTAATTATGACATTTACTAAATAAGCTTTTGGTAGATAATTGTCACAACTGTATTTTTCTAAACAATTGTGACAAAAGCGCTCTCGATTTATTGATTAGTTATTTGATTCTAGTGGCTATATATGTCATAACTGTACGGTATAAAACAATTATGACAATAACGCACCAAACTATTGGATATTCAGCTATGTGGCTTAATGTAATATTGTTATTTTATGTACAGTTGTGACAAAACCGTCCCAAAATTGGATGTTCAGCTATATAACGATTTGAGTTATGACAGTTATACATACTACTTTTCAATACGTGTTATATAATTACATAATTTCGTTTTAATTTTTATTTACAATACTTTTAAAGGTGAGAGTACTCGCAGCGGGGATTTTTCGCCTGATAGTGACAGTGATGAATATCGGCCTACTAAATCTTCAAGCTCTAGTTCCTCTAGAAGTTCAAGTTCTGATTCTTCTTCATCTAGCGAAGATTCAGAAATAGAATCTACTGCAAACCCTGTCAATAGACCTTCTGTAGAATAAGTTGCATTTTCTGAAACTGTAAATAGTACAAGTGAGAAGGAAACCCCAAACAATCTTCGAAAAGAAACGACTTCGACACAGAAAAAAGGTAAAATAGATAGCGAAACAACTTAGAGTCTCGGGCAAAGAATATGTTTCAGTAAAAAGTGGCAAAATTATGAGAGCTAAAATAATAGGTTCGGCATGTACGGCTTCTTGTAGGCTCTCGTGTTCATTTAAAACATCGGGGGTTCGACCTACACTGGTTTTTAATGTGGCCAAACCTACAGCATTTCAGGCATTGGATTGTTGGCAGTCTATAAAGCTCTACTGTTAAGGATGATTTGTAAAGGAAGACCTTTTCAGGCAGCTTCTGCCCTAGGAATGTGAGGACCAGGGAGTTTGTGGGAATCCATTCAGTGCTCACCGTCGTACGATGTTTTCTATTTAACCTACGTGCTTTTAAGATATACCCAAAGCCCGCGGGGATTTCCAAATTGGCAATAAATTCCTGCATAGAAATGTCAGTGGGCACTCCTCTTACAATGCCCTTCCGTGAATAATTGTATAAGGGGATAATTGTGCTCAGGTTGTGCTGGGCCAATATTGGATGACCAATAAACACATTGGCATCTTCACCACTTAAAATTCGATAGCAACCCTATTGCGGCCGATTTTCTTAATGCAATCTGCAATTAATATTTTTGATGCCATTTCTTACAAGTAGTTGACCGATTTTGATGGCCCGGATCGAGGTGCCTGATGTGGGGTCATTTTCTATCTTACTGCAATGTACAATGTAAGGTCCAGTCAGTTACATAATACTGCCGAAAAGGGCCTTCTAGAAGGGGATGCTTATAAACGGTATCTATGGAAATAGAGTTAGGACAGTCGCTTAGAGAAGATTTCTTTGTCTTGCTTCTATTATCATCACCAAAATCCTGGTCAAGATGACGTTTTGGCCTTGGACGGGGCACATCATCACTCATAGTCTCAGGAGGGGGAGGGGGATCAGGTGGATCAGGAGGTGATACCTCCACGATTTAAATAATATCTACTAGAAATTAAAACAAACTTCGCGTAAACCGTCACAAACACAAAAATATCAGGTTTGATAGACTTACACCAACGCCGTTATTCCAAATTAATTAAAATGTAACAATAAAGATGTTTTTCTCTGTAGAAGTGATATTTTTTTCATACCTACATACTAAATTTGACATAATAGATTTAGTATACTTTAAATCCCAGGGCCATAATGTCATAAATGTAGTACCATCCTTAAAAAAAAGTAAAATAAGTCTTATCTAGTTATTTCAGCCTCCCTGAAAATGCTATATATTCGAAGTTGAATATATTCACCAACATAATCAATTAAATAATTTTTCTTATGTATAAACTGGGTCCATGAATAACAAAGCAAACTTTTAAATCTCTGCCCTGTAAAAAGTGGTTTATGACATTTATGACGTTATTTCTCCGGATGTGCGATAAAGAGTTTGAGGTTTATTCTTATAAATATTGAATTCACAAAATCATAATTGAACACCAATCAAGCAAACACGTGTTAACGTGAGTCATAGATTTATTATCGTATACTCCTAAAATGTTTTCTAAGAAACAATACTGTACTTACATTGTCGGCAAGTTCTTAAAGGCGGTAACTTATTTTTGTTCGAACAATAGAGGTAATAAATATAAATTCCTAATGTCGAAATCTTGAAACAGTCAGAAATTAATGACGCACATAGTATATACATATTATGACAGAGGTTAAGCTTAAATAACTTGAAAAATAAATAACATGATCTCGCCCACGTGTTGGTGTTTTAAAAAATTCAATCAAAAACTGAGGTTAACTTTAAATACAATTTTAGAAAAATAAATACCACAATCAACATTCAAGTATTAGAAAAAATTGATACCATAATTCCACCCACGTGTTAGTGTATTGAAAAATACAATCAAAAAGTGAGGTTAATCATAAATAACTTAGAAAAATAAATACCATTATTACACCTAAGTATTAGAAAAATAGATGTAATTACTTATTTACTTTTTTTAGAAATTCACTGGAATTAGAATTAAAACAAACCCTTTGATTTTGCTGATCACTTTAATATAACATGTATATAGTCACGAGTACGGCGTAACGCAAAAATGTCACGAGTACGGCGTAACGCAAAAATGTCACGCGCGCGGCGTAACGTAACGCAAAAAATGTTACACAAAATTTTTGTCCACCCCCGATAAAGAAGTTTCACTTCAAAAACTTTTGTAAACACAATGATATAATAATTCTTAAAAAACACAGTTTTGACCGAATGAAGAATTAAATTACGCGTTATGATTTAATTCTCCTACCTTTATTGTACCGTCTTCAAGCTGACCTACGTCATAATGTTGGCAAGCCGTCAGGATGTCACACTGTCCGATAAAATTAACACAGCGCTTTGAGGAAACAAAATATTTCCGATAAATTTTCAATGAGGTACAGCAACAGATTAAGAATGAATGATTTTTTCATACTTGGGATTATATCTTTATTTGTAATGTTTAAAAGCTAATTTTGTAACTAATAATGTGGAACAGCGATAGAGCTAAATAGAATTAGATATATAAATGAAATGTATGACCTATGTCAATCAACTTTTGTTTAAGAAGTACACCAACGAGTCATTGAATAAATTAGTACAAACAAAAAACAGTAATAAACTTAACAAGACCTATGAGTTAAGTTCTATACATCGTATAAACAGATACGCTTGAATGCATTTCGGAATGCAGTGTCTAATGTTATGCAACTCAACTGTGAACATTCGCCAATGGGATAGAACTAGATTCCGAGCAAGCATTTAGGCTCCATCATCTCGGACTAGCAACGATATCTATACGCACAGCAGCCCGAATAGCAACGTCTGTTAAGCTTATCGTCATGTCACTGTCTGCTCGTCGAAGGATATGTTTATTGATTATGTATATTTTCAACGTTCATTTTATACATATATACTAATCTATATGATGTTAAGTTCGTTTTTGTAGCATCAAAAACTAAAAAAAAAAGATTAAACTTAGCTTTACTTTTATGCTTTTACTACGATTGTATTGTATGACATGTTGCTTCAAAGATTTTCTATAAATACCACAATGATTCGTCGAATGATACAGCTAGATGATATTAATTTCATGGGTCTGAAATTGTGTGTATGTAATTCAATAGATATTTTATTTGTATGTAAAATATATTATGTAACTTTTATTGAATATATAGACTCATACAGAATCGTATAATAATATTTAATTAAAATTACGCTTATTGCATAATACACGAGTAAATCCCGCGCGTATGTGAGGTCAGAGAGGATCGTCACCTGTCGGCGGGGTTTAGGCGCTTAGCGGATTCAGGCTTGGGCTTGTGAGCTTGTGGCTTACATTGATATTGCTATCCGTTGCAATCACTACTATGGAAAGACACTCGTTTTAAAGTACATTTAGAAATACTATTTTCTATTTCAATAACAATCGAGAAACAATATTTTCAATAATGTAATTGAATTTCTAAAATTGCTTTTAAAGTATGTTAATCCGAATTATGAATATATAATAATGTCTTAAAATAAAGTAAACAAGCCGCTTAGTACATTTTCACTACGGATTTTCAAATCCGGAAAATATTTCTCTGACAGGCGTGTTGAGGCGAGATTGGTATAATTTTTACCCTCACGTCGCTTTCACGCGTAAAAATATAACGAGAAGAAGATTTGACGCTTCAAAAATGTCATGTTCATGTTTGTTGCATTTACAGAAAATTAGATAAATACACATGTAGTTTTTGTTGTTTAGTTTATTAAATTTTAAGTGTTATGTAAAAAGTTTGCATTATTAATCAATTATAACGTTATGCCTATCTATCTTCTATTTAAAACAAACATGAAATGTTTTTAAAGTGCTATAACCAATATTACACAAATAAATTAATTCGTATGAAAAATGCCAATAAGCTTAACAATGGAAGTAATAATAAACCAGCTTACATTACAGGAGGACATGCCGTTGACACAAAGGATAAATGAACATAATTCAGATTAAATGAAAAACCTTTTCCATATTTTCTTTAAAATATTAATTGAAATGCATGTTTTACAAAGCTATGCGTAATATGATTTTCGAAAGAAAACAAATCAAATAAGCACTCAGAGGAAATAAGCCTTAAACTTTTTCCTAGTAAACATTCGAATTAATTTATTTGTATTATAAAGGAAGAAAAATAATTAAATATTTTTCACTCGTAGAAGTAGGAAATATTAAAATCAATGAAGGTGATCATACAAATACAAGATCAATATCACAGCTACCTTGTGATACAATTTCATTGTTTCTTTTAAATAATGTGAAAGGAAATGAAATTGTACGTAATGCTTTAGACAGTCTCGTTCTCTGCGTTTCGCTTTATAACGTTAACAATTCTAAGTTCAGTAGCCAGTTCTGTTCAATTTCAACAAACGCTAAGTTTACGAATGTCATGTATAAGCAAATTAGTTTATTTCCTCCAGGCGACAATTTAGCTCACGCTCTTGTCGCAAATTGTCGGCGATGGTAAATGTAGACTATTAAGGAAATACAGCAATTCAACCGACCCTTACCCTATATTATTGCGCAATCTTACGTCGGTGAAATTATAAGCAACACCTTCTTATTTCGTGTCTAAAGGCAGTAACGTGTACTGAATGCGAGCGCCCAGCCAGTATGTTTTCTAAGAGTCAACGGACAGGTTATGTTAAGGTGAAAAACCGACAACTGCTCATGTTAAATGTGAAACCAATTTTCCTATAGTTAAATAAAATATTATAATAGTTTTAGTTAAACAATGAAATTTTGAAATAAATGTTCAGATGCATGCTGAACGAATTTCATAATCCGCTCAACGAAGCCTTACAAAACTAGCTTACTTTTATTATTATGACGTAAGCAGAACATGGTTAAAATTCATGAAGGATTTTTAAACGATTGTTTTCATTTGTTTTCAAGTACAACATCTTATTTATTTGTCTAAAAATTTATCAAACCTAAATTTTTGCGATTAATAAACAGCTAACTTTGAAGGGACTGTGAAGTGTGATCGACAGTGTGTCTTAAATATTATTAATGATAATAATTAAAATAATTACATTTAGTATTAGATCAGTGAACGGTAGACGGTAAGTGCAAAAGCATCGGGCAGCGACCTCGACGTTAAGAAACCGACGAATAAATTTACAATTCCGTATGTGAGTTCAGCTGCACCGGACAAATGCTAAAACTCTTTCCCTAACTTGCTGTACTGAATTTAAATGCCGTAAACAAACAAGCACAGCATATGTACATACGTGAATGTTTCATTATATGCGCGGCTTTGTTTGTGATCCAGTTTTTACATTTGCACAATCGTTCAATGGTATTCCCAAAACAAACTTTAATGTCGTTATGTATTTTAATTTATTCACGTGTTATACTTTGATTAACAAAAAATATTTCAGTGGTGTTGCGCTTGATAAATTGTGCGTAATCTACTTAGTTGTTAAATTCATACAATATTTATCATAGTAAGTATTAGATTTTTAATAATGATATTTTGATAGTACCTGGGTCCTTTCCCCCTTCGACTTTACTTGCAATTGCGACATTGCTTGAAGTTTATTCCATCCGTCTTTTATTCCACGAAAAAATTATGTGCAGGACAGTGTACTAGCATAAGTTTATTATTTTCAAAAGCCTAATCTATATCTGTACTGCGTTCCATCAAAACCGGTGTAGCAGTTTAGAGTGTATACAAAACTTAAAAACATACATTTACGTTTAATAGAAAAACTATTTAGTCACTACATTTTCATTTAAGTGGACGAACTGTGAAATTCTAACATCAATTCGTAGTTAACCTTATCTACCAAAAACAATTGAATAATTAATTTAAAGATCATAAAACATATTTGGTAAACAGCATGAAATAGTAAAACAAATAGCAATTTTCGCATCGCATGTGAATACATCGTCGACGTGTCGCCGCTGCGCTACGCGAAATTGATTTGTACGGCGTCAATCTCACTCGCATTCGATTGATGACGACTCCATCACACTTTACTGTACCCGATATATCTTTGTCGGCATACCACGAATTAAATGTGGCTTTGGAATAGTTTTTATCTATGAAAAGTTATTGTTGCTCAATGCGACGATGAAAATAAAAACAGATTACAAGTTGTTTCA
>CAJQZM010040224.1:0-55387 GCA_907164665.1 Colias nastes | reverse complement strand
AAGGAATATATGGAAGATAAAAACCCATGGAGGGTTGTCGCGTAAAACCCACAGGACAGTTCTTTGGCATATTATGATAATATATACGTACAGTTACTTACATATTTTGTAAAATTAAATTGTAATACTGAAATGATTTAAAAGAGCAACTATGGAGTTTCTTGCCGATTCTTCTCCATAGATACTGCTTTCCGAATCGGTGGTAAATGTTAAAATATGTATTGACGTTTCCAAAGTGCTTCTCGAAGAAGTCTAATTGAATAAATAAATGTTTGAGTTTGAGTTTGAGTTTGATAAGAGAATAGTGTTTTTAGAAACATCCGTAGGTTTAATTCATCGTTAAAACCATCGACATTAAACATCACTTCGTCTATTTTTGCATGTTGTAAAGCTCCGTTGCGCCCGCGCAGTTACAGCGTATAAATAACCGGAGTAAAATTTACATGTTTCCTACTCGTGTTAACCTAGTCCTACACGGGTTCCCTTTGAACGTAAATACAAAACTAACGTCGATCTATTATTAAATTATATGATCGTCATATTTAATATTGTAGATGACTATTGGAACTATATTTTTGGGTGTAATAGTGTGCCTGTATTAATTGAAACTTGTTAGTAGGTACTAATGAAATAGTAAAAGTAATGTATAGTAGCTATCCACATAATCATCCATCGACTTGTTTATATGATACCAGAATAATTAGTAGCTTATAAGTAGATAATATATTATTTGTAAGAATTGCAAAATTCCACGCCATTTCCATAATTTACATTTTCGCCTACTAAATTGCACACAAATACGTTCAGTTTACGTAGTAATTATTTACTTATCTTTCGTTTAGTTTGTATAATATTAATGCATATATTTTTATTTGTAAGATAATCCGAAATAGTACACGCGTAGTAGGTAACGTGAGCATTTATAGACTCCCTTTGAAGATATAAAATGCAAACGACTTCGTTTTTGTACGCTTCCCTCGTGATCGGTCAAGGTTTTGAATACATCTACAGCAATGTTATAAATATGTTCAGTTTGTTATGGATTTAACTGATGATTTGAGAAACTTGTTGAAGTTTATATTTTGTTAGAAGTTAGGACGATTGTTTGAGGTGCAACAAACGTTTTTATTTAGATAATTGAAACAAAAAACTGAAACCTTGTTTATTACGCTATGCTTTTTTCATTCAGAGATCTTTTACAGTTTTCAAGTTGAGCAGTCTTCCTGAAGATAACGCAACTAAACCAATTCTCAATATATAACGCAGTAGGTAGCTTTGATTGTGTTTTCTGCGAATTCTTTAAACTTTAAGCAGAAATCTTGACCGATATGAAATGAACTTATTTTAAATGTTGTCTTTTTAATTATCAGTATTTATTTACATATATTTCAACTCGAATATTAATTAATAAATTGTAATTTCAATCGAACACTGTTCGGTATTTAGCGCAGTGCTGTCAAAATATTATCTAAATTCTAATATATCCGAGTGAAATAATTTAAGGCCAAAGTACTTCGCCCATTCCATTGGTTTATAAATGAACATGCCAATCGAATTTAATGAGAATGACACGTAAAATGTATCATTCTTCATTATCATATTTTAAATTCGCATTATTATTTTATTTATTTATTCCTCATATGCATGCACCAAGGATCTGACAGTGACAATATTGATCGATCGGATGTATAACGTCATAAACTGGAATGAAGTCTTAGGGCAGGCGCAGATATGCCATTAAAATAATATTCAAAATCAAATAACAACAATTTATTCCCGAGGAGCATCGAAGCGTCACATGCGAAAAATAGCGCGCTGCGCTTTTGAATATTATTTTAATGAGGACAATGGTGATAATAGTTTGACAATGAAAAATGCTCTGCGCTGCGCTCCGCCATATCTGTGCCGGCCCTTATACTCTCGTATCTATATTAAAATAGTCAAACAACAAATATAACGATGTTTTCTCCGGCGTTTTATGGGGAATCCTCATGGATTAGTGAGCGGGATATAACTAGTTTTCGTCCATATACAGACAGATCACAAAAACAGTTGAAACTCCATGGTGCATTAAAATTTAATGACGGAAGGTTAAGGTCATTCGCCTTTGCTCGATTGTTATCTTGCCCTCGGGAGCTTGTTTAGAATTTAAAACGTAATGCTTTTAATTACTCGTTTGTGACACTTGAAATTAGTTAGGTTCTTCTTTCGATTAATTACATAATGACAAAGTAAATGACTGCTGCTTTACCTTAACATCATGTGGCTTTTGTATTTTTTATTTATATTGGAAATTTTATATAATTTGTATCTAAGAACTTCTGTATTGAGAAAATGTTGTAATACTTATAAAGTTATATAGAGTTATTTTAATTTGAAACTATTATGTATTAATTATTCCCATATTTAAATAACCAGTATATGTAGATTGCTTATGTGTTCTATAGAACACGTATCAGAGAATAGATATTCCAATATATTACTAATAAAAAAATTATTCTAGTCCCATATTTTGTAATAATAGCAATAAATGATACGAGCGCTAGACGGTATTAAAGTGCATGAAATATTTTCGTTTTTATTGCCTGCTTTGCATTCTGCATCTGCTCAACAATTACGATATCTTATCTATAATTCTAAACGGTAGTGAATCGCTTTATTATTCTTATTGCTATTTACTAGGAATCACTAGAAGTAAAGCCACGGGTTTTCATAGAAATGGTCACCCCACAAAAGACACATATGCTTTGAATATAAAGGACTATTTACTGAATATACCTAATAATGAATCGAACACGATCGTTTTAAAGATATTCTTAATGATAGGACACTTTATATGATTTTCTTTCATATTAAAGAACCTTTTATAAACATTAATAAGTTCACATTGACTAAAAGACCTTAGCAGGAGGCGGTCGTGATCACTTTTAATCTCTGCTTATTAGAAGAAGAAGAAGCTTGTAGTATTAAAAAATCTTATTAACTATAAAACATTTTGCAGTGTTTTAAACTTTGCTTTAATTAAAGTGCATTATGTATTCGCAAACTTATCACAAAAGGTGCAGTAAGAATGAAAGTTGAAACTTGAAACAATAATATTTAAAATAATAATTTTATTATCTTAAGTACAATAACTGACGAAATTGTGTGCTGTATGATAATGCAATGAATGGGCGAATGTAATATTAATTTTATTCCATGCATAAGGGTCAAAGCTTTAAGTAATTATAACGACGTTTAATAAAATTGAAATTTCGCCATATCCTCTGATTTTGAATAAAAATTTACATTACTATATGATTTGTAATTGATTCGTGACATGAATGTAATGCATGGAATATTTTGTTTAATATTATATCTCAAATATTTATTACGTAGGTATAATAACTTCGCAGTGTACATAGTCCAGGAGGTGCGGTTAAAAATACCCATCGATCGGTTTTTTCACCGTCTCGGTCGGTAACGAAATTTAGGGTTATGATTATACCTAAATAAGGGTGCGAAATCTAGGGCCTTTGGAAGGGTCATTTGATCAGGGCTGCGAAGGGACAAGGGAGTGTATTACGTGGTATTGATTTTGTTTAAGTATGTTAGTTTGTTACCGGTATTTTTTAAAGTAATTATATGTACGTATTTATCTACCTGTACTAAGTATATTGCGATTTTTGGCCGTTTTTTTTGTGTATGATATCATAAATTCCAAAACAATATATGTATGTATGTATTGCAAAATATTTGGGCAAAATATATCAGATTCAAAACTTAATTGTTTTAAAAATGAGATAGAAGTCATTCAGGCTTACACAATGCAACATTATGATCTGAAAGGTCACCGATTGTTGAGTAATATATGCAAATATTCTGTTGTATTTTAATTACGAGTCTAAAACTAAGCGTTCATTCTATTAAATTGTTATTAAGAAATCAAAAATAGTTTTCAATTATAGTTTAAAATATTGGAGCATCTTAAAAATCAAAGTCCGAAGCCATTTTCTATTCAAAAAGAAGTTCTTACAGTATAATCTCTTACAAAAGACAGCTTAATTTTTTTATTTACACGGCAACGACCTTTCTTATGTCAGAAGGGACGTGCGTCACGCTCTCCCGCGGGACTTCGTGTATGTTTATCTCTGTCTAGCCAATTTCACGAATTGTACACAGCTGAAGACGATTCGTCTCGCCTCCTCCTATTGAGATTGCATCGGCCGCGGCGGTTGTTTTTTGTCTCGCTCTGTCTTTGAACCTGTTGTGTTGGATTTAATTTGCCCTTTTTTGCAGCGCAGCGGGAGAAATGTGGCAACGTCGGAGTCGGTGCATGTGGACACTTGCTTGTTGGTTCGGATTATTAAGATCTAAATCTAATGTGTGTTCGGTCATCGGTGGCGGCCATAATTGTTTATGTTCAGATATTCTTTGTTATATATTAAACTAGCGGTTCTCCCCGGCTTCGCCCGTGGTACCTACATGTTTACGTTTTTTTTCATAAAAACTATCCTATCTCTCAAGTTGGATCGAACTGCACATGGTGTGCGAATTTTATTATAATCGGTTAAGTGGTTTAGGAGTCCATTGAGGACAAACATTGTGACACGAGATTTATATATATTAAGATTATTATGGGATAGTGGGATGTAAGATTATGTGGCTCGTCTCACTGAAGAGAAAAATTTACTGATTTCCAATAAAGGCCTTAATTTGAATCAATTTAGACCCGTAGCATTGATTCCTACTACGTATAATAGATATTATGAGTAATAATTTGTAATTATTCTTTTGATGAAATTGATCTTCATGATATTAAAATAAAGTCTTCATTTAAAAATATTGCCTTGAAGTGGATTAATCTGAGTGTTTTTATTAGAAAGCTGTGTCCTTAATCGTGACGGAAAGATTGAAACTGTCACGTTCAAAGACATTAACTTAATTAAAATTAAAGAAAATACAGAACGCGAACATTGAAACGAGAAAGTTTATGTTTTAAGATCATATGTGATGATAATGTTTGTGGGATTTCGTTAAGCAGGAAGATGTATTTTTAGCTATTAAAGGAAATATAAATTTCTAATTATGATCGTGAGATGCTCTTAATTTATTCATAGATTTAAATGTGTATATTTTTTATTCGATGTCATTAACATATATTTTATTGCGAACATAATATGGCTACCGTTTTGCAGATATCTATGACTAAAATAGATTTTCTTTATTATTTTTTGTTATTCTTATAAACACGTTTCATGATAGGTACACTATTGCCACGCTTCATTGTATCATATTATGGTTGCATGGATGAAAAGTGAGGAAAAAATAGTCAAAAACAATGTTTGAAGCGGGTCGGCTACCGTGTAAAAATCTGCGCTCGACCGATGCGAACTTTTTGTGGCTTTGAATTTTGAAGCGTACACAAACAAACAAATATTTTTATGTAGATTATGTGTACAATGAATTGTTTATTTGTTGAATTTCTCTTTTACTGTATGATTTTTAAAAACAGTTGTATACAAAGTTGTTATTTATATATGTAAAACCAATTTATTTCCGTTAAATGAATGTTCGTTTATTGGAGCCCTGAGTCATTACTTATATTGAGATGCGGAAACGACTTCGGTTATCGAGTCTTTTAAATAAAGAGAGGTTTGTTGCGTTAAAACTAAGTGACCGTTTATTTATAGTCTAAGAGCTGAAATAAACCATTGCATGATACATTCGATTAAAGGTTATAAATTATAATTATTAGAAACAACGACGTTTTCTTTCATTTTTAGCCTACTTAAGCTTGTTAATTGATACATGTTACATTTAATATCATATTTTGTTGATTGTTCATAAATCCCTTAAAAGCATTGAATTTACAATTAATAATACTGACTTTCAATTAACTTTCATTAATAAGTATGTAACTGATTTGTAAAAAGAATCATTCAACACCAATGTCTACTAAAACATGTCTTGTAACTTGTTGATTGAACAATATATTCCATTACGATTTAATACCTATAATGACCAGATAAAATTGATAAAATACTTATTGGTACTTAACAAGAGATTAATTCATTAATCATGCAATAAATTTAACCATTTATTACTGAAAAATCTTTTTCTTCATAATCGCTATCTCTTAAACTACAATAGATAAGCGAAGACGATCAATCAAGTGAGGAGATGGGGTCAACGGCTCGGATGTCGATGACACGTCATTAATACGACTTAATTGCTCTAAAACACATATATATAATTATACGTCTGTCTGTAGGTATATGGGTAATTTATAGACCCACAGTGAATTGTATATTAAAAGCTTAAGTGTGTCTGTTGATTTCGGTTTTGAGATAAAATATAAACTAGGTATAATATAATTTATTTGCCTGAATTAAACTTGAAAGAAAGCTCCAAGCACAGCTCAAATATTTAAAAAAAGGTAGGATTGTTTATAAACTGAAAAGTTAAACATACTAAACTGATATCGATAATTCTTTCACTAGTTGAAAATTACATTGTTCCTTATTGACATTAGGTACCTACCTTTATATTATTAAGGGCTGATTTTTCAATCTTTGGTTAAAACTTATTCATCGAATAACGTATTAAACTACCATTTCAAAAATATATTCTAATTGTCCGTATTTGACAGTTTACAGATGACATTTTAAAATGTTCGTGTAATACTTTATTGGACGGATAAATTTTAACCAAGGATTGAAAAATCGGCGCTTAATCTAAAAAGAACTATGGCGAAAGGCTATTTGTGCTAGGTGCAGGCGACCACATAAACCAGAGACAGCGCGGTTAATGCGTCAGTTTAAATAAGTCCCGGGATCTATTCCCGTCGTATTTCATTAGGTAATAGATAGGTTATTATATGCTAATAACATGCTTATTGGTAAAGAAACGTTTGGTTGAACCAGAAGATAGTTGATTTATGAAAATCGCACTGAAAATGTTCAAGCCGATTCAGTTCAACATAATAAAGTGACGATTATTCTGTTAAATTACTGTTTTGGGTGCTACTGCATTAGAAAAGATCTTCAATACTAGTTTTTCTCGCACATCTTCCGTATACAAACAGTTATTACTTACACCTACACTACACATATGTATGTGTACATACATATAAATATAAATGCCACTATACACTTATAATATGTGTGTACGTATATACATATATATATATACGAATGGATGTCGGGTAATTAACACTCATTAGAGCCTCTAGATACTGGTCGTCAACATTGTATCGCGTATCGGCCATTAACCTAAAGATCCATTGACCCACTGCTACTGGATTTATTTAATTGAACACATTCTATCGTTGGTGACAAGAGTTTTTACAAAGACGCTAAATATGTTTGCTGTAGGCCATAATCGGAATTTTATCAAATTGTACTGTATTCTGTAATTCTTACGCTAGACGCTTGGAAATGTAAGCGTTTTAAGGCATTCGCAGGCATGACATTAGCTTTCCGTTGGCGGCTTAACTTTGTATAAAACCTAATAAATTATATACTGCCTCGAGAATCACTTTATCTATAAAAAAAACCGTTATATCTAATCTTTATTTATTTATTTTATTTTATTTATTTAGCATCAAAAATTCGGATATCGCAGATCCATTTGTTAGTAAAAAAATAAACCTAAGTATTAATGTTAGTAAAATTACATCTAAAAACTAAAAACTAAGTCCACCATAGGACACTACGCGTAGACATGTCGCTTTGACGCAACAAGTGTGCGCACAAAGTCATGATTGGCGCACTTACATCCTCCGCGATGGTCCTTATAATACTGTTGGAACTGCCCCGCACTCTCATTAAAAGAGAAGCTGTTTTTTTGCGAATGACGGCCCAGAAATCCGATGTGTGTGCTTGAGCGAACATCCCGGAGGCGCTGCAGAAGCGTGGCAGTTTCAACAGCATTCGGAAGGCATTATTATACAGGACACGAAGAGCATTTAGCGATCGATCCGCATAGTTGGCCCATAGACTGCTCGTGTAGAGATTCTGACAGAACGCCTTAAAAAGCATTATTTTTACGTCTTTACTACAACGAGCAAATCTACGAGCCAACATATTGGCTCTAACCGCCAACGCCCGTCGCTCCCGCTCAATGTCCACATTGTCTCGGAGGTCATCGGTAAGCATATGCCCAAGGTACTTAAATTGTTTAACTCTTTCTATAACTATACCATTAAGAGCTATGGTGGAAGTACATCTAGGATACTTACCGGTGTCCCCAAATACAACATATTTACATTTGTTTACATTGTATTGCAGACCATGTGCCTCAACGTATTTCTCACAAACTCTCAATAATTCAGACACAGCAGAAGCAGTCGGGGCCAGCAACACCATATCATCGGAATAACTGATATTATTAACGCAGACACCTCCAATGCTGCAACCGACATGCATACTGCTGAGCCCGACAATAAGGTCATTGACATATAGATTAAATAGCTTGGGAGACGAAAGTCCGCCTTGCCTAACACCACATTCGAGCCCATACACTTCGGAGTATGAGTTAGACCATCGAACAACATTTTTTTGGTTAGCATACCAGAATTTAAACGTATTTAATATGCCTGCCGGTATACCCTTGTCCCTCAACTTCCTCCATAAGACGAAAAAAGATCTAAATAAAAATCTTTAAAGATCTAAATATACAAACACACAGACAGTGACTTTGTTTTATATACTAGGTATGTATTGTTAATGCAAACGTTGGATATGGCAAGTCCTAGTCCATGTCATATACTTGTTCCAATCCATCAGGATAACCTTAAAAGGTAATAAATAAGGTAATTAGTTTAATTAGTTATCTCATTAAAGTCTCATTAGAGCTTAACTTCTGTGTAGGCGCGGAACAGCCTAATAAATTGTATCGAACTTTCTCTACAAAAAGTTATAACAGATAGCAAATTAAATATCTATACGGTCTTCTTTATAATACTCGATCTACCTTAACCTTAACATTTCATATAATCACAATAAAGATTATATCAGATACAAGATTTAGAAAGAAACCTATAAAAAAGACTTGTCCAGTCGTGCAATTGTGAGTCGTGAGCGTTTATCTTGATGGTAAACTTAATACTTAGCTTAGACATAAATCTATTGTTCCAGAAACAGTGCAATTATCAACCGGTCGTTGACCTTTAAGAGGCTCCTATTTCACGCATGTCCGATAAAAGATATCTGAAAGCTGACATAGTTCATATCGATTGATCGAGTGATCTTTATTGTGATACAAGTGCATGCATATGTTAAGGGTTATTGAAATTTAGGATTTAAATGATATTAAAATAGAAAGAAAGGTACATTTATTGTATTTTTTTACGTATTATAGGTACGTAAAAAAATACACAATACACATGGATAAAATACTGATTTGAAATATGTACTGCTAAAGCTAAACAATAATTATGTTGGCGAATTTAGTTGAATTCGCTAATATAATACTAGTCTATTACAACACAATTTTAACATCGCAGATGACACAACGTCTCGTAATTAAAAAAAGGAAAGGAGCTCGCATTGTGGAACCATTTCCGTAATTCGTCGTCGAGACAACAAAGAATTGAATTCGCAGCGTCTGATTCGACAGACTGCTTCAAATGTAATCGTGATTGACATCGATCGCGATGGCCTGATTGAAGTTCATGGTAATTCAGTGCAATGTGTTGCTGAGTTATGCTACTGGTTTTTGTACGCTTTTCTAATGCCAGGATGAAAAGAGCTTTTCAATATCTGTATAAGATTATTATCGTTAAAGTTAAAAACGAATGGGTAAGGATAAAACTGTTTTAGAGCGTCGCCTACATTAAGTATTAAGTAAGTACGTTTGCGACTCAAAATATGACGCGTTTAAGAAGGAATGAATAGAATTAGATAATATATTTAGCAATATGTAGATTATTGTTATTTTTTTCGTAATATGTTTCATTACGTATAAATCTGTTTTATAATTTACCCATCATGCGGTAACCTCTTGCCGTAATTTGCCTATTTATGCATTTTAACTAGTTTTTAAGTAATCGCGTTTAAATATATTTGCTTTTAATATTTCTTTACGTTGTCTCGTAGCATGTGAATAAACGGTGGTTATTAAATATGAATGCAAATGAAATCTGGGCCTACTTAACGAAGTTCTAATTACTGAGGCGCATGCGAGTGTCGAACAAAGACGGGACAGTCGGGATGTCCTTATTAATGGTGGAACAATAAACGCAGTTATCACTTATTTGGATTAATTTTATGATACAAACAAATTTCGACCTTATAGTTAGTTTAAGAAATACGTAAAATAATCTTCTAAATTTTTTGCAAGATTGTTTAGTATGTAACGTCACTAATTGAACTTAAGATTGACTTTTCGATGGCCTCGACCTTATTGTTATGTAGTTAATGATAGAATTGTATTGTATTATGTGTAGATGGAAGGCTTTTTTTAAGAATTTCCTAGATATATAACTAGTAAAAGAATATATTACTAGTAAAGAACGCTTGGGCAGTACGACACTTGCATAATGCATTGAATGCGGATTGAAATAAAAACTATTAATCATATTAATGGTGGCGCGGTTGAGCTGAACGATTTAAATCGATTTTGAGGGTTGTGGGTATGTGGGGGGAGGGGGGCGTCACAGTGACACTCTTCGGGAATTAAAACTGCAAGCTTAAATGTATATGAGCCCTTTTTAGTACGGAGAAATTGTAATTCGTTAACGTGTTTTGGTTGATGATTTATTTGGGACATATGCATGTGTTGATATTGATTTCTATTAGTTAATTGTAGAGTATGCACCTAATTCTAAAATGTTTCTGAAGCTTTCGAGAATGAATTTTTTAACTACTTCCACCTAATACTTGAATAATATTCTTTAAGCTAAACGCTATACGCGTTTAGCATGAAGGTTTTCTTATGTCAATTGTTTTTTGGTAAATAAGGACAAACTTTATGCTGTTGAAATCAATTTATATTCGAATAATATCAGCTTCATTTGTAAGGCATGCGGTACATTAATCTTAATTATTGATAGTTATTAAAATTAATTTAACACTAAAATGCATCTAAATTATTTAGACGCAGACAAGAATGCGGACAAATGTCAATAATTAACGAAATTATAAGGTTCTTAAAATGATTTCATAAGGTCGTAACTTAAGTGGCGTGCACTCAGACCTCCTTGAGTCCTTGAGGCTCCCCAGCTTTGCACCTTGAACTTACAGCTTTAATATAATTATTATATTAAATTAAATATAATGATAATGCATCGGGAAGTTATTTCAACTTCCGCATTCATGTGGGTCAATTATTATGAATGAGTGTTGAAATTTTTGGTGATAATGATAGGTAAGTTAAATGTTAGTAAATAAAATATGTAATAGTTGTAATGTTATCACGGATATTTTATGTTTGCTTCTTGTTTGTTTATAGTTATCAAATTATATTCAAATGCAGAATGAAAACGTTTAAACAATAGGGACGAGACTATAACATCTTTTATAAAGTACTATAAGCTACTTCAATGCTTAAATATATCATTGGAATTGAATTAATAGAATTTTGTTAACTAATGAACATAACATAAATAGATAATTGTGAATTACAATTGCTTGTTTCTTTATGTATAAATAATAACAAGTACCTAAGTAAATGAATCATTATACAACAAAGTATCTTTAATATTAGTAATGATAACGACAATTTATTTCTTATTTATGCCTGTATAAAAATAATAAAAAACTATCATACTCTATAGTCTATATCATTACCATATAAATTATAACGCGTTAAAAGTTGTAATAAATTATAAATCTAATTACGTTGCCCTTGTGTTTAGTGTGATCAGTCGTGTGTGTGTCTGTGTGTACATATAAAACGCATTAACTACGCACTTGCAACTTCCTGTATGCAAGTCATGAGTCAGTTCGATGGGTCTCTTACTAGTTAGGTACTTGTTATTGCAAGTTGAAGGTTTTTGTGATTCATTGCTTATCATAGCCACTGGTCACCTCATAAATATACGGATTTTAATAATGTGACTATGGTATGCGTTAAGTGCTGTAATTTACACTAGTTGGAGTTGAGATTCTTTGTTATAATGCGTGTTTGTTAATGCTGTTGTAGGTTTCAATCGTAGGTACGATTGAAGTGTAGGGTGTTTTGTTCTGGTAAAATTATTGCTTTTTATTCAATACGTAGTTCGAGTAGATATGAGTGTAATGCGACACAAAACAAAACAATAATTATTATATATTTTTAAGATTTTTCGTACCATTCGTTCATCATCACTTCTTGTGATTATAGATGCCTTTTAATTAAATTAATAAAACAATCTATTCCTACAGAGTTCTTTATAAAAAAAGATACTTATATTATTATGTTTAAGTATACATAGATAGATCCTTATAAATCACACCCCTTTTTTGATCAGTCGAGCAAGAGATCGCTGTGTGAAACGTCCTAGAATAAATTAATGAGTTTCTCAATAAAATCAATAATAGCAGTTATAAGAATAGACGCGAATGTGAATTGATTAAGTAACATAGGTGTAGAGAAGCACGTGAGCGGACAAACGTGACGGGGGAACAAAGATGTTTGTTATAACATTGGTGACGGTAGTGATTATATATTATTTAAGTATATTATGAAATGAGTGTAACTATAACGTGTAGAGGTTGATATGTCAGTGGTTTAAGGAAATTAAAAAAATATTTTTTGTTGATGTTTTTGATAATTTTAAATTTATTACAAACGTCCGTCTATGTGTTTGTTATGGTCGTAAATTATAATCACTTTAGTTAGGTTCTTAATATAGGTAATATAATATTATCCTCGTACAATACGAACGACGTTGAGTGCACTACATAGTAATAATATAAAAAAAAACATTAATGCTATTAAAATACATAGCGTAATTGCTTGGCAAGCGGGCGCCTTGGCAGTGCCACTTTACTTAACTGAGATTTATATGCTCCTCATCTTCCATACATATTAATAGCGTCACCTCTTTTATGGAGATATTATGTCTAGGTTATCTAACTAAAGATCTAACTGTCTGCGCGTCAGTCTGATGACCATACGCGACAAACTTCAAATGTTAGCTGAGATATGGGTGCGATCCATATTAAATTGTATAATTACGGCTATATAAGTCTAAATGCCAAACAGATGTGATGATTTTAGGAATGTATCGTATGTTAATGATGATTTACAGGTTACTTAGTTTGGTTATTACTTCTTATTCTAGTTGTACTATGTATTTATCGTAGAAAAACATGATAAGTATAGTAGTCGTACCTACGGAATAACTAGAGAAATTTCTTAAAGAAAAGCTAAATATTATTATATTCTATACGAAAATCATGCAATATTAACTCTGCTATTGCATCAAATGAAAACATTTTTACGTAAATTAACTTAATTTTCATACAAACCTAGCAATTAACACTGCTCTGAAATTCAATCAACATTTCCTGAAAAAATACAATAGCTAACAACAAGCATGTTCCATTTGGACAACCACGAAATTAGCCGTGTGTTTATATCCCTGTAGCTAGGCACTAGGCGGGTAATAATAGAGCAAAACGAACGTCTAACGAGGTCCTCATGTGCTCGTGTTTAATTGGGGCGGGAGGCAAATGTGCACTTCGGACGGCACCGTGGGAACTTAGCTAGCAAGATGGTGTTTAAATGTGTGATGTCAACGCATGTGGTGTGAATGTGTGATGGGAGAGGAGTGGAGAGGTTGGAAGTTTGAAGGAATGGCGGGTTGGATGTGATTGGCGCATGTGGCCAGGATATGAATATGTAGTTGTAGGTTGCTCTGAAATCATTTGAAGTGGTGGGTAAGATGGTGTTAATAATAAATTCAATCGTGACTGTACCTAAGTCAGACGTAGAAAAATTTTAATAGCTATCGTCCCTATTAATTCTATTACCTAAGTAATTTTATTATACCATTTGATCTGCGCTGACAATAATTCTAATTATAACTAAATTCTGCTAAAAGGCAAGATCTATGTAGCTGGTCAATTTCAACTAATGTTGAATAGCCGAGAAGCTTTTGAACCTATTTCCATGATATATGAGCCGTGCAGACTTAACTGCTTACTATAGAGTCGTTAACTCATTCATAATTCACGCGCTAACATTATATTATGTAATAGTGGTCCATAAAAAATAATGAGAATGTCGTTAAACTAAATCAAAAGTCATCGAGCCTAAACGAAGGAATTAAAAGAGGCTTTAGCGAATCGTTCTGTGTAGTGACGAAGGAAATAAGGTTGAGATCACATATATAGCGACTAGCGTGCAATCGACTGAAAAATATAGGATTAATCATTAAAAATTGTTCCTATTAATGCGGTATGGATGTAATAATACTAATAGGTAATTGCTCATTAAAACATTCTATTACATAAAGGTTCTGTTTTGATTCTCCTACATTATTATTATTAACTCAATATTTATTAATTATAATTAGGAATATAATAATTGGTATATAAAATGACTGGTTCAGGTGTTCCCGTTTTTAAATCCATTTTAAGCGAAATATCTTTATTTTAGTTATCTGTATATACGTCTGACGATCTATTCCTTTGACACAAAACATTTCAAATACTGGTATAATATAAACTATCTATGAATAAATACATAGTTCCGAGAATTCCCTGGATTAATGTTTTCCTTGTATCCTGTAACGCGACCTGCTTACCGTGAAATGTTTGGAAGCCCTGAAGTAATCCCTCTGAGATGTACCTAATGTTGTTTCGGTAAAGAAACCGACAACTATATTACACTAGTCTCACGCTTTTTGCCCGTTAAAATGTCCATAAATAATGTATGAAACTATATTCTTACGGATGTGGTATGTTGCGCATGGTATGCCTTTTGAGATTTGTCATTTTGTACAGATATTTCTTGATTAATAACGTGTGAATAAAGTTGTTCGCATTTGTCAAAATTGTTATGCTAGTTCCTTATATAATCTTTCAATATATAACATGTCTTTTAACCTTTAATCTTATACATTATTTCAGCGTAGGTAATCTAAATTATTATAAGTGTTAAAACGAACATGCCTTCTGTGACTATTATATACGTGGATATGTAAAGATTAAGAGTTTGTTTTATTTTTATTTTGATCTATCATATCCTACCCTCGAACTTTTGAACAAAAACTATTGTATCTTTTTTTCCGCTAATCGCTCGTTCCCATGCCACTACCTCGCTGGCAGGTCTCCAAGCGCCCGCACACTGCGCCTTTGTCACTCCGTCTGCCCCTTTGTCTGCCATAGCCCGTAACCATTGTATTGTCCCACAAGGGCGCATTAATGAACGCACTTGCTGATGAGTGTATCGCTTCTTCGTATTGCCACTGAATACTAACGTAGTATTGTGGTGTGATAGTGAGCTAGGTAGATAGTCGAGGTAGGTTTGGTCTTTCGAGGTAACGTGGTAACTGGTATGTGGTTGAGGTATGCTTGTGACATGTTGGTATGTTGGGGTGATGGTGTAACTGAAATAAGTAAAATTACAGCGCTTTAAGATTTAAATTGGTCTGATAAAACCTCTGATAATATGAAGCAGTGAAAATTAACGATAGGTACCTACATAATATTATCATAAGAAAATTTTGTGTCGTTGGATATATGCGACAAGTTTAATGAGATATTTTCAATTAAGACTTTGAGTATTTGACGTTGGTTTTTGAAAATGCTGTTTTTCAGAACATATAACGTTTAAAAAGTTTAAGCAAAAGTCTATTAAAACAGTTTAAAGAAACTTCACACAAGAAAATAAAAATAGTGTCCTGTATAAACCGGCCACACAAAAATACACAGGGGACCCTAAAATGGCTGACAAATCGACCCACTTTGTTCACAGTGATGCAATCAAACTACGCACGCCTCCGGGACACAAGATACGGGCACAGACCGCAACCGCAAGCGGTGTAACATCGGACACGGCTGTTACGGGTGTATGGATAGATATACATGCATGCATGCATGTGGGTGCTAGATATGTGTGATGAAAGGTGTATCGAAATGTTTGGTCAAAATAGAAGATAAATAAATTTAACTTTCGTGTTATCTTTTAGTTTTATTGTATAGTTTTGCTGTATTTTTCCTCTTTCCATTTCAATTTTGTTTGTGTAAAATAAATTATGAAGGAAAACAATAAACGATGCTTCGAAATATGAAAATTGTATAATTGAGTAATTGCTAGGTTTCTTACTGATTATTCATTGAAAATAACTAAATAATATATTTAAATCAAATTATTGATATTTTTTATGGTGTTAATATTCGGATATAAAAAGCTGATACAGAAATAACAAATAACTTTCCTATTATCTAAGTTTAAGTTAGTGAGGCTGTATGAATGTTGGCTGATGGTTATTATTTCAATTAAAAATAGCTGATTAAATTTTTGTAAATAGCTGGTACACATATTATATTTAATATCTAGATTTGCATATAAGTTTTTACATTAGTAGGTAGAGACATGCGAGTGAATTCACGAGCTCCAGCTAGTTAACAATAAAATAAAACAGACGTACAGATAATCAATTTATCTTGTTGTTTACTATTCATTTTCCGACCTACATACATTGTTACCTTTTTAGCTAACGAAATAACAAATCCCAAGCAACATATTAGTCACAAGTCAAGCTCGCCCGGGACAGGTAATCTAGACGTTATTTACGCGTCTGGACTTTAGGGACTTCTTTCTAAGTATCGTATTTGCTATTGATTTTGCTCGATTGTTATTTACCGTTAATAAGTGTGTTTTAAATGTGTTAGTAATACGTTGATAGGGAGAGAATGAAGATGGCTTTGGTTATAGTATCGTGTGGAAGAGTAAAACTTAAATTATTATCATCAATATTATAGTAGTAAAATATTGGAATAATACAAGAATAGCACGTTTGGATTATCTTTATAATTGATAATGAATTGGCTTATTTGTTTTTTTGTGAAAAACGTAGCATGCATCATTAAATGCGTGAATTACTGCTACATAATTTAAAACTCAAAAATTATGAAGTCGAGATAATGATGATCAATAGAATATTTTTGTATTTTCTTTTCGAAATATTTAAATTTTAAAACAGACTACGTTTGATAAATAACTACAAATTACAATAATGTAAATAAGCTGTAAGTTACAATATATATATCCCAACACGACACAACTTTAATAGTTCGCAACTCAAATAAAGCACAACAATGGTAACTCCTCGCGGACGATTTTCCTAGGAATTGACTCGTTACACAGTTGTCTAGCTCACCTTGCTGTTATATAAGCTCGTTTCTTTATTACCATAACTATTCTTCTATTCTATTCTGGTTGTACTGTCAAGGGCGGCGCGGTCACGCGACCGTCGTCTGAGATTCCACAATCGATTTATGGAATATTTGGAAGTAACATGTTTGTTAATGTACTCAATTTTATCTATACTTCTATACTATTATTATAAAGCTGAAGAGTTTGTTTAGATAGATAGATTGTTTGTGTTAGATAGCCCATTTATCGAGATATCATCAATCATCATGCTAAGACCGACAGGAGCGGAGCAATACGGGTGAAACCGCGGGGCACAGCTAGTGTGATATAAATGTTGTATTTGAAGTATGAAGGAACAGTTCAAAGAACTGTTGAATATTTAAAAACTTCTAATATCCAATAATTCAAAGCTAGTCAGTTTTTGTTCACAACCTACATGCAGTCAGGGCGGATACTTGTATGAAATAATAACAACTTCGTTATGGTTTTAATTGTTGCTCTAACATTAACTATTTAATTACAGTACTTTCGTCCTTATAAGACATCTTGAGCGTGTGGGTCTTCACGATGGAAAAGTTTTACATACATTTTTCTTTATTATTAAACTTGCTCATAAATGGAAATGCTATAAAAACGATAGACCTTCTTATTGTCCGTTTAATTTATTTTTGTTTTCTTTTGTCCACAGGTAATTAAATAATGAACAAAAAGAGCGAACACAGAGTGAGCGGGGTCGTTAAAATAAGGAAGTATTTATTGACTCATTAATACGAGTGCACTTTTATTTAATTACTTTTAAATGTAACTATCGTTAATACCTATTTTGGCGATGTGTCATTAAATAAAACAGTAGGTATTCTATATCCGTTCCCTCAGATATTATCTGTAAACTGAAATTTTTTAAGTACTTATAATAAATAGCACGATTACTATATGAGGAATTGTTTATAAAATGAAAGATTTCAATAATACCTTTAAAAGTGCGTATAAATCATCATTTATAACAGTTTACTAGAATTAAGGACGTATATATTGATATGAGAAAGCCATAAAAATTAGTTAACTTTAAATAAATATTAGTATAAAAATAATTGCTAAGTCATTAATAAAAATCAAATTATCTCCTTATAGAGGCGTTCGACTCGATATGTGGACATTTCCCATGCCATTTTATGCCTAATTAAATTTATAATCCGATATAATATTTCATAGCGGTTTTTTTTTATATATTTGTGTGAATGATTTTGTCGCCCAAAAGGAAAGTATTCATTTTTATTGTCGCTATAAATGTTATTTTAATGTTTGTGTTATTCGTTCCGTTCTATTTGGAGCTTTCGTTTGTGTCAAGTTCTTGTTTGAAGTTTTATTGTTTCGATTTATTTCCGGTATGTTTAAAGTTATGCGCGGTTTTATTATCTATATTTACCTACACAAAATATTCAAAGAAAAGTGCAATTAGTAGTTTATTTTTAGCTCGTCTAAGCATAAAATGAATCAAATCAAATGAAATCATTGAGTGATTTTTTAATGCATAAAGTAAATGAGAATACTTTTTCAAAGAATTTTACAATGGAAATATAAATACTTAATACTTATATATAAAAAGTGTAGAAAAATAAAAACTATCTAGAATTTTAGAAAATATTGGCGTGAGTCATCTAGTACGATAATATACGATGTTTCTAAACATTGTGCATTCCATGCACTTTTCGAGTTACCTTGCGTGACCCGACATGCATCGTTTGTGCGAACTTTGGCGGTTTTTGTTACCGAATATGGATAAGCTTTGACGTTGATGGATGGATATATCGTTAGTATAATTACTGTAATTATATCGTTATAATACTATCTATAAATACTAATAATATAAAGCTGAAGAGTTTGTTTGGACGCGCAAATATAAGGAACTAGTGGACCGATTTCAAAAATATTTTCACTGTTGGATAAATACGGAATCCCTGAATCATATAGGCTTTATACGTACCACGGGCAAAGCCGGGGTGGACCGTTAGTTATAGATATAATAGTGTCTACGTTCGTTTATTCAGCTGTTTGCGCGATTTTTGTATGAGCCTTGGAATAGACATAATCTATTGAAGTTACACGTGGCAGACGGCTAGTAAAAAAATAAATACAATGATACACAATTGTGTAGTGAACCCGGAAGGTTAATGCCTAGCAAGTTAGCAATCAATTGTAGTCGTGCGTAATTTACTTGTCTAGATGTTATCGATATAGTTGCAATCATATCTTTGATTTCAAACGAATTAATTTTAATCTATTCATTTTAAATTACTATCTCGAATCTTGATAGACGGCATCCTTGTTATGCAATAGAGCTATGGAATCACACAAAAAGTTTATCTTATTGCTGTATAGATTTATTCTTAATAATATATTTTAGATTCAACTGTTCCTAACTTTAACTGTTGCATATTTTAAACATTCTAGCGCTTTAATAAGATAACAAATTTCAAAGACGAGGAGAATTAATAACAAGCATATCATAATCTATAATGCACGTACAAAATGTACTAAACTATTTTAGCTTGTAAGTACTTATATCTAAACAACGCGCAAACTGCAAGCGTAGTTAACGTAATGTTCTAAAACCATCGCGTGTAAAGTGCACCCCCTGTATAATGCAGTGGGTAAAATGTAATGCATTTTCATGTTCAAGGTGAAGGCGTCTCGTGTATACTGTCTTTAGACTTATATGTAGGTGCTAGTCGCCTGTTGACTGAATAACCTGATGGGCTTTACACAATGGGCAACGTTGGGCGACTAGAGGCAATCACGATAGTGTAGAGGGCCTAAACGTCTATGATCGGCCGTAATTGTCGATGTAATTCATAATCCCCGTAATGGCGGCAAACATCGACGATCATTTGTTGGGCCAACACTGCCCATTGTGAAGAGGCATGAGGGAATTCTGATTGTGGTAGCTTGTAATGAGTGATGGGGTGCGTCGTGGTTGGTTGAGGGCTTGACATTGAAGTTGTTATCGAATGTTTCGTTAAATTCGTAATAGAGTGGGGAAAGAAGTGGCATCGAATGTAATCTTACTGTTTAAATTGTTAAATTTGCATAAAAGTGTTTTCTAATAGACCATCAATTCCATAGGCTATTTATTATAGATATTATAAAAAATGACGTATACAGGGTGTAATCGTTAAGTGTGCACAGGCGATTATTCCGTAAGTATTGCATATATCAAAAAACTATGAACTGATATCGAAAGCCTTGTATCTAATGGGTAAAATGACGAAAATAACTTTTTGAAAATAAAACGGGAAATATCCAAAAATTTTACATCAAACACGCCCATACATTTAATTTCCCATACATTTTGTATTCAAAGCAAATGTTCGAAGTGACATCCTCGTTTTGGAATACCATTGTATTCCACGTCGAGCTCTATTTACAGTTTCTAAATGAATTTTCATTAAAATTTGCGAAGTAATTTGAGCACAATACCAAAAAAAGAACCAAAACCTTTCATATTACATGTTGGGGATAGTCATATCTCATACAAAATGTATGGGCTTGTTTGATGTAAAATTTTTGGATATTTCCCGTTTTATTTTTAAAACGTTATTATTGTCATTTTACTTATTAGGTAAAGGGCTTTCGATATCAGTTAAAAGTTTTTTGATATCGGCAATAGTTACGGAATAATAGCCTGTGCACACTTAACGATTACACCCTGTATAGCGAGTTGGATATTGACTTTATAATATGTAAGCTGTATTTCCATAATTTAAATTAGAATCAAATGTTTACCTTACCCTTTTGAAGCGGTTTTCTTCAGCTCAGCTTTAGTTATATTTAGTCTGTTTTGTTACAAATTACAAACGAAATTGCCGATGTCTCTCTCCAAATTGTTAGAATGCGGTATTCGAAAAGCCTTTTATATTTATTTAGCTCCTCTTTGATATTTTCTGAGTATGTTTTTGGATAAAAAATAACAAGACTCAACTGAAGGTATAGCAAATGCCATAATGAAAAGTATTGCGATGGCAACACATTTTTTCTGATTAATATTTTTTCCTCTTACTGGGTGGTTACTACGCATTTTCCTGCTCCCGGCTGGTTATTAGACGGTTCCATCTGCTATACTCTTTAACATGAACAAAAAAGAACGTTTGTGCCGAGAACACGTGTCAGAAGTGAAACTTCTTTGGCAAGATTTGAAGATACCAAAATCTTCACCTTCTTCATGACGTGACGGTATTGCCATGACGTGAAATTTTACTCTCAACGCGCTTAAAGAAGTTTCACTTCAATAAATCCTGTCTTGTGTCCCTGTCTATAATTTTTTATATTTGCAGTGTCGATATTTTTTACTTTTTTATCCGCCAATGTAACCGACCTCTCAACAAAGGAGATAATGTCATTGTTACTGTAGATAATTCGGCAATTCCTACGCGAAGGCCTCGACCTTTGTTGTAACACTAATCAAGCGAGTAATTAACTAAACAAAACGATAGTCGATGTTTTTAATCGATCGATTTGTATACAATCGATTTATGGTATCTGTTAATCTGTTTCATAATAACGTGTGTATCGAATTTAAATATTGTTCGTTTCGACATAATAAGATCAGGTTATCTCCAGATAATATCTCGTGTATGTTTCGTGAGAAATTCACACTACAAACTGTACTATCAACTATTATTATAAGGGAGCTTAAATCTATTATATACCTACCTATATATATTATGTTTAAACGGAACTGACGATGGTGGAAGCGACCCCTTTTCATACTCATTCTTACCTACTACATGTCTTTCCTCTACGTAGCGAGGTTTTAAACTAAAAACCACAGAACATAAAATAGGAAATGTATAATTTAATTCTAAAGTTTGTAAGCGACAGCAGCGCCCCATTGGGAGCCGAGCCAAAAGCTTTGGGAATCATTACAAGTGTTTATGAATCGGGAACATATGCTTGGAACTAATAACATCGATTCGGGAACAGTTAGTTTGGGTGAACATCGGGAGATGGCGGTAGGTGTTGTGAATTTGACGTAAAATCGATTATTTAAGTTTTTATTTTGATTAATAATAAATAATTTGGGATATAGACGATTTAGACTTACATCAATAATGAAAAAGAGCTGCGTCATGCGTATTTTTTGGTAGTTTACTTTTTTTTAAATAAATAAAACATTAAAATTAACTATTGAATAAAATGATGTTTAACCAAATTCTAAATCAACAAAACATATTTATGAACAAGATATCAAATGTCAATTTGAATACTCGAAAGCCATATAGTTCACGCCGTATCATTAGAATTTCCTCAAAATAAATTAATTGCACTCAAGTACAAAGCGACGCGAACTTTTCAAATTTCAGAATTTCCTTTTAATGACGTCACGCTTGCAAAGTATCGGAGCTCGAGCGGTGTCAGACGCTTCTGCAGTCACAACAAAAGTTTAAAGGGTATCGTTTACTTTCTTTAAGTTTTATTGTGGTTAAACTTATTTTTTGTGACACAATCTTGTACATTTAAATCAATAGAAATCTTATACAATAGAACTCGTACGATATTTTCCTGTAGCTATGTGCTAATCCAGAGTCTAGACTGTAATCTGTGAATATGTCCATGCCAATTTTTTATTCAAATAGATTCAGATTTTGCCTGAAAGAGTTACAAATATCCATCCATATTAGCATAATAATAGCAAAATTCAATCTCCATCTTCAAGTAGTTTTCTCGGTCGGGAATGTTATATCTACGTTGTAGAAATATCATCCTATCATATCCCACAATTTTATATGGCAGAAATAATAAACTGTATTCAACAAAAATAGCCATTTTAATTACGATAATAATATGTAAATATAAAATTTGCAAATAAATTTTAAGCATAGTAAATTTGATAATAATCGTTCCATTGAATTTGCTCGTAATATTTTATTCAAAATACAAGTTAGCACGCTAGTATCAATTAAATTTACTTTACGCACTGTGCAATGTCAATTATTTCTTAGAAGGTACTTACTGCATTTAATATAAACAGAAGTATAGGTATTGTACGCTTTCCTATCAAACTGTTATTCATTATTGTAAGGATTGTTTATTTTCATAAGTTCATAAGCTCAGAAGTTCATATCAATAAATATTTCCTTTTCAATGTTATTTTTCGTCACATCTTTCTAAAATATATAAGAGGAGAGAGTTTGCTCTATTCATTTACGAAGCATGAAATTGCGTCTTGTCATTTTTTCGATCCAATAAGACTTCACACTCTACTCATTTTATTTACATTATACATACATAATTACAGAGTGTATCAATTCTGTCTGTCTGTCTCTTTTTATGCCTGGATAAGTCACGGGAACGGGAATCCTACAGCTTTTTCGGGCGTGCGAAGCTGCGGGCGGAAAGCTAGTATATTTATTTTATGTATAAGTATATTATCCAGGATAATATTGCACAGTCAGTAATACCATAGAACAGGGAAGCGACCAGGATTTGGGGCAATTATATGCGAATGGTCCCAAAATATTACTAATGAAAATTAACGTGACTCCGGGCTTATTCCACGGTTTTATTCCGTTTTATTTGCATAAGTAGTTAAATGTTAATGTGCATGTTTTAATATTTCTCTCTGTTTAAGCGCCTTGTACACGGTCCATCCCCTCTGTACGTCAGCTCAATGTATTATACTGACAATCGTGTGCGCATCAAGCATGGCATTTAAATCGAACGAAGTTTACGAGAGGACGTGTGTGAAAATGCCACCTGCTTTATCAAAAGCTTTTTTCTACTGTACAGCAAGCCTGTACACGATCGAGCACGCACGACGCAGGACCGCTCTGACGTACGTCCGCGTTATCCACTGTCCATCTGCACGACGTTCGCGGTGGTGGGGGTGCTCGCTGGACGAAAAATTGGTCGTGCAAATCCAGCAACATAATAATAATAATTATTGACGTACGTCAAAACTATTCACTGTCGTTTTGCGTCGTGCATCGTGTATGACCTTAGCGGGACGTACAGCCAAATGGACCGTGTATAAGGCGCTTAAATCTTTTGTTCAGCAAGCGGGAATGGAATCTCAGTTTTGTTTTTCTAGGAATATTTATAAACAAAAATAAGCATGTTCATATGTTTACAGACTACTTAATCCATTAAATTCAATGGAAATTTTGGCTTTTAATAAGGAATTACTAAAAATTGTTTTATTTCAATAAAAAAAATACTTAACCAGTTTTTTAATGAACAAAAAGATATTGATGTAGGTAATTAATTATGTTAAAATTAAATAATAGATCGGAACAACCATTACTACAGGTAAATTAGCTTGGAGAAATTTTTGCATATGTAGTGGTGTGTATATTACTCAGATCTTAGAGCGCGTTTCCACTATATCGTTCTGGCCTATACAAAAATGTTTCGATATCCTAACATTACTATTTAATTTTATACTTATTCCTAGCAACACTTTTGTTTTCAATAAAAACAACTTTTAATTTGAAAGAAAATGGTTTTGACTTTATAAAAAAAATATATCATTCAATTTCACGTCCTTGAGCAAACGACAAGGCGACTACCGTGAAACAATAAAATATCGTGTCCATAATAATTTGTTTCATAATTAATATTTGACCATAATAATTACGAAACAAAACAAATAAATAAATCGTCACTTGATAGTGGAAAGTGGAAACACGCACAAAACCAGAATAAACCAGTTTACGCTGTCCGCAGGTGCCACGTGCAGACGTTTGGTATCGTTAGAACATAAAATTCAAAAATTATAATTATTACGTATAGACCGGGAGATATTGACACAAAATTTCGAGTCATTTGTAACAGGATGGCGGTTCTACAGGGGTCTTAGTACGCAATGACAAAAAGAAAAACGATTGTGTGAACACTGGTACCGGCGGCTTAGTCGCGTGGGCGTTAGTCGAACTCGTCGGAAAAATAGCGAAAGTCAAACGATTTGTAACACAAAAATTTTAGAATTTACCGACAGCCCATAAAAAAGAAGTAGGCGGTAGTGTCATGCCATACTTTTCCGGTGTGACTTACAGCCCGCCATACCGACGCGAATGTGTTGATTTAAAAAAAAACAATTCAACCATTTGTACCAGGCTAACTTTTGCACAGGTAACCATCGTCGTGCAGCCATTTACGAAAATCGCCATGCCATACTTTTCGGACGATTCCAAATGGTCGCCATACCGCCGAAAATCTGCAAAAATTTTTTTTTTCGCCAAACTTTTTGTACCAGTATTGCATTTGGATTTTTGGAGAGTATTTGATAAAATGTGACCATTATTATATTTACCATACTTCTAGTAGGGGGAAAAAGTGCTGCCATACTTGAAAAATTAATTTAGTATTAATTTATATAAGTGAAGATTTCCACCACCTAGATCTTTGAAATTTTGTATTTATATTCGTTGAACCTCAAACTTACAGGAAAAATTAGTGCCATACTGTTACTAATCGTTCAAAATACGAATAAAATCTTACAATAAAAAAAAATCTTATACACATTCGCCACCTCCCACAGGTATGGCATTATCACACTTCTATTTATAATCATTCAGGAGTTGTTGAAAAAAAAAATTTAGGGTGGTACAAATGGTTCGGCGAAAAAAAAAAATTTGCAGATTTTCGGCGGTATGGCGACCATTTGAAATCGACCGAAAAGTATTGCATGGAGATTTTCGTAAATGGCTGCACGACGATGGTTACCTGTGCAAAAGTTAGCCTACAAATGGTTGAATTGTTTTTTTTAAATCAACACATTCGCGTCGGTATGGCGGGCTGTAAGTCACACCGGAAAAGTATGGCATGACACTATCGCCTACTTCTTTTTTATGGGCTATCGGTAAATTCTAAAATTTTTGTGTTACAAATTGTTTGACTTCGCTATTTTTCCGACGAGTTCGACTAACGCCCACGCGACTAAGCCGCCGGTACCAGCGTTCACACCATCGTTTTTCTTTTTGTCATTGCGTACTAAGACCCCTGTAGAACCGCCATCCTGTTACAAATGACTCGAAATTTTGTGTCAATATCTCCCGGTCTACACTACTACAAACGCAAAAATTTCTCCAAGCTAATTTACCTGTAGTTTTATTGCATTATTCTAAAAATAATTAGTTATTATGTATACAGTTTTTGAGTTTTAATGCATACGGGTATATTGTAAGTAATTTGGTCAGCGAGGGGTAGCCAGTTCGGTGCCTGGTGCGGGCGCGTGGGAATCTATGGGGTTACAAATTACGATTCACGCTTGACTAGTATTAAGTGCTAAATATCGATAATAACGATGCAATACAGGGTATAAATCTATTGCATAAATGTTATATTGCGAAAATTATAAAGCATAATTTCAAGTATGTACCTATATCTCTTTATTTAAATCGCTTACCTATAAATTTTTTCAAGTTCTCGAATTTATTAATTATAAGTACCTACCTTCGTGTTTTTATGTTTAAAAAAAATATTTTTAAGACAAGGATCAAATGCATGTTCTAAGATGGCTTTTATATGCAATTTTATTAATTTTCTTTACTTGTTTACTTTTTAATCCTTTTTCCTTGCTTGCTAAACATGCGGAACAAAGTCATTAAATTTTTGTTTTCATTATTATAATAAATACTTTAAATAAACTCAATTCTGCAAATCAACAACAGGATATAAAGCAAGACAATAGTCAACGCCTTGTATTGTCTCCATACCCTAGAATATAATACAATATTTAAATAAACTCAATCCAACAACACTTCATTTATTTTTCCTTGTTAAGATACTAATATAATACATTCTTTAAATAAACTCAGTTCTACGAATCAACAATACTACATAAAGCACGATCATGGTCTTCTTGTCACACCATAGCCCATAGAAAATAACAAGCTAAAATCCAAGTTGCTTCTCACGACGTATAAGGTGGTGTTGTTAAAACAACTCGCCGCTTTCGGAGGCGAGAGGGTCACACTCGCACCTTGAACTTAACCGTTAACTGACATATAGGCTGTGATTAATAACGCTAACGATAAGGTTGTTTAAATTGGAAAAGATTGTTCTAGAAGGGTTTGTTGAGGCGTAAGGATTGATCGGAGTACATAAACTTGTAGGAAAGTGAATGTATTTGATATTTTGTTGTCAGGATTTGGAATTTAGGAAGGTTGTACATATATTTTAAATACAAAATTAATATAGATAGTTAATCTTGTATGTATTCTTATACTTGTAGATATTCAAGAAGGTAACCGTATAACAAGGTAGTAATGAAAATAGACAGTAGTTTAGATATTAGTAACTTATTTCACCATAGAATTACACAATAAGTAAGAAGTGTTGCATCGATTAGATTTGGCCAAGTCAGGCATTGTATTTGGAAAACACATAGAAAGTTGATGATATTGTTTACATATAAATCCCAACGAGGAAACCCAAGTTACTTTAAAATACAGTCTTCTAATAAACTACCGTTTCTTCTCCTTATATATGATTCATATCTATTAGCCAAGTTTGCGTTTACAATAAGCAGCACTCAGCGTGATGGTCCAAAAATTATTAAGGCATGATTTGTTAATAGTTAGCCAAAAGAAGCAATAGCTACAAGATAGTCTGTACGTCTCCATTAAAATTGGACAGTCATCGTTATAAGAACTAGAAGCCAAATCGAGGCAAAGTGGCGTAGTCAATAGGCTTCATAATATTAAAAAAGTTGGGTCCCGTATGACGTCATGGCCCGATACTCGCTTCGCTGGCTTTTTGTGTCTGCCGTGTAATAGAAAATGTGAAAGTGTAATGGAAAAAGTTTGGTCAATTGTCCAGAATTTGCAGTGAAACTGATTAGAGTATGGGCAAAAAGAAGTGTAGGTACTGTGTAGTTTCGTTTTCAATTCGATGACGTCATTGTGATGATTAACGAACGAAAGATTTTTTGTTTAATTTACACAATTATTGAACAAAATTTAGTATCTGTTGTATCTGTTTTAATTTGTGTAGTTATTCAATTTCTGCTTATGCGTGTGATTGGTTAAAAATTGTGAAACAATGTTGTATCTTGTAAAATGTTTTCTCGTATTTTATGGACGAAAAATAAAAATGCATATAAAAGTTTTAAATATTTTATTGATTTCCTTAATACTATTTACTGTAAATACAAATTATTACTTCTATAGATTGGATCTTCATCTTAAAATATGATACAGATAATTAATAATTTACTGCGACAGATATGATATTAAAATTCAATTTGTTATTTTTTTTTTATTTATGATTTTCAACTTACTTAAATGGTTATTGTTTATACATAAGTAATAACAAAAACGGAATGAATATAAAATATTTTATAATTTTGTAATTTCATTTACATTTAAGTAATTATAAATATAAAGAATTACATAGTTACTTACACTCATTGTTCAACAAACAGCTTAAGTTTATTAATATTAAGTTGGCCCTTGTAATCTATATTAATTGAAATACAATTACAAAAGCAATGTTTAATACTTTGTAGAATAACTTAACAGATTTTATACATATAAAATTTTAAAGTTCTATACTACTATCATGAACAAATATTAGATAACAATTTTTTTTATCAGTTTAATACAATGAGTGTAAAATTCCTTATAAACTAGTGCTAGGTTATCAAAATTTATAAACCTTTGAATGGTTTATAAATCGAAACCTATTATTAATATATCACAACACACAGTAAATATCACGATTTAAGTACTGTACAGACCAATTCTCTTAATTTCAATATTGAGAAATTATTTCTGCTCTACATTGCAAACTCCTACAATATGTGACAAAAACTAAAGGTATAAAATATGTAACGTTGATAATGATGTTGTATACCTACTCAAAGATACTTGGACGTGACTATTAATGTCTCCAATTAAGTGAGAAATGGCCGTTGGTACAAAAATAACACTAGTAACTAGTTTCATAACTACTAAAAGCACTTCAATGTACATTCAATAAATTTGTTTCTCTTTAAAGCATCCTGAGCAACGCTATCACAACAGAGTTAGTAAAGTTTTTTATAACCCAATCTCAAAACGGGTATTGTATTTTTACTTTACGCCTCTTCAATCATCCGTCCCACTAAAATGCATTAAATTGAGCAACTTATCCTCTAAAATATATCTTAATGTCTAACTCTTAGATGAGAAAATATTTAAGAATTTTGTCTTGATGTTTAATAATGTCGTAATGGACCTCTTCACTTTCCTCTTTGGCGTCCTCTCGGGCCTCAAGAAAGGTTCGGATTGTGATTTCTGTAATCCATACTGACGGGGCATTTCATCTTCTTTCGGCACCTGGTATTTGTATTCTTTCACAACCTTCTCTTCATTGGGATCATAGCGATAGAGCACTGAATATGTACGCTTTACCTTCTTCGGGATTCGAGGAAGGTTTGCGGTCCTTTCGCTTTTGCAACGCTTGACCTTGTTGCGGCCATAGTAATCTTCATACGTGTCAGCATCGACATAAATAATCCGCTTGCCCAAAGCTTGCTCCCGCTCTTTCTTCAAGCTCCTCCATGATGCTATCACAGATTCGCGGCGGAAGGTCTTGTTCGGGTTGTGGCGACTGATCAAGTATGGTTGCTCCTCTTGTATGTTGGAAGTGTCTTTCAGTGGCGACCCCCTCGGGCTCTGGCTGTAGTCGACCTCGTAATCATCGCGCGAGATCTGGAAATTAAAAGTGTTCTATTAATAAATAGATTCTGTAACAACTCATAAATAAATAACTGCTGTCCCATAAAGTACGTCAGAGATCTTAGGGATTATTTTAAGTACCGATATAATAAATATCGTACGTGACTGCAAGGGCGACGTTAGGGTTATGTGGCTGTCCTTTTCTGTTATTGGCAATTCTGTCAGCCGTCTCTGTTCGTGTCGTCATTCGAGCCCTTCGCGCTGTGCCCGCATGTCTGTTGCCACCTGTCGGCCTAACCATATGCATGACAATGCTGGAGATGCTGGCCAACTAATGCTATTTAATAACATTCGACAGTGAACTGTTGAGGAAGTTTGTACGAAGAAATGTCGTTTTTTAAATATTGCTTTCCGTTCCAAGGTTCATAAACCAGAGGTTACAGACGTACAGCGTCACGATTCAAAATAGTTTAAAGCTACTAAAGTACCAAAGGTTGAGCAAGGCGTTAAATAATGTCACCCGTTTACATCGCTTGAAACTGTAAAAGCTTTCAGATTAATGAGATTTTATCGGTCGAACGTTTCGAAATATTGATAAATATACCTTTTAATGTTTATCTGTGGTTGTGCAACGTTTGTTTGTTTTCACAAATTTATGCAATGCTATAACGGTTTTAGAACGGGTCAGGCAAAAATAGCTGCTTCGCTATGTCAGTTTATTGGAAAACGTTAAAGATTGAACGAAATCGTAACGTGGAACTGCTGCTGTTCTATTTCGTATCAAAATATTTGGGTTCTATTTTCAAACTATCATCATTTTTTTAAGTCAAGATAATTAAACGCTTTTGTTACGTTTTTCAGGTTACGCTTGTCGTTTATAATTTGTATAAATAATCTTAGCCCGGATTCTTTAAGAAATTGATACATCTTGCAGTAAGATATTTCAATGCCCGTTGGTCTTGACACGACAAATCTGCCTCGATGCTTGTTTTGACAGCTCGCGTTTTGTAACATTATTTTTAATGGTTTCGTGTAAAAAGGTGCACTGTCGCGAATTTAGGTCGTACAAAAAAATGGGTCACACTGAAATAGTTTTTTTTACTAGGAATGTTAGTTAACGCGGCCCAATTAAACGCGATTACGTCGTGCGAATATAGGTTACGAGGGAATTGTTATTTGCTATTATTATTTAAATTGTGTAATCGAGTTAAGCGGTTCTTTTTCAAGAACAAAATTAACCAAAATTTTCTTTTTCAGGTAATGCAGTTTATTCGGAGTCGCTTACTGAGTATCAAATATATTCGTTTACTTTTGCAGCAAAAGTATGTACTTTGGTAAGTCGTATCCACGTTTAGCTTTCTCGTGCCATTTTAAGTTCGTGCGGTGATATTTCGTTAAACACATCCAGTATTTCTGTCCCAGTGTTGCCTAGTCGTGTTATTTGTGGAGGTTATTAAAATCCGAAGGTAAAGTACTTACTACAGTTAAATTCGTCGCAAGTTATTTTAGACAAGCGATTTTATGCAACGATGATTGTATCTGTGTTTATCGCTCGCGAAAATAGATCGTTTAACCTTATTAACAGTGCTTTAAGAGTCAATAAAATACAAATAGATAACAATTGGAATTTTTCGCAAGTGTTACGTGGATTTGCTCTTGTTATAATACTGGAATGACATCATGAGTTGGTTGTTGATACTTGGAGTTATTGTACAATATTTTTATAATTATATTTATGGATGATGATCTCAAATAAATGGATTATGATTCTTCATAATTTTAACGTTACAAAGCAGGATTCCGCTTAACAGAGCAAAAATATCTTAACATTCATTGAAGTAGTTTTTTCGGTTGAGCGTTGAAACCCACTTTCATACAACCGTTATTTCATATGTGCTCATGCAAAAAGCATTACGATTTTTTTCCGCACATTTACAGCTATGTTTCGGCTGAGTTTGAGCTAGATTGTCGATACTTCGCCTAATTTATCACTTTAGACTGTGACTTCTAGGTAACTGTAGTGTAATTTGAATAGTAATGGTAAAGAATTATAACTTTTACATGCTTATTTCAAAGATTAATAGGCATTTAGAGTGGCTTTTAAATCGCATTTTCTAGTAGTTTGATTTAGGTGAAGGTAATTTGTTCGTTTGATATTGAGTATTAAAAAAATGGCATCATAAATGGTTTGGTGTGACTGTCAGGTTCAATTTAAAAATTAAATTATTTAATGTTATTTTGGACGACATAATATTGCATGATATATCATCATTATTTCATTTCTGTTTTCGTGAAACTAACTTTCTGTTTGGCCTTAATGGGCATACGATAAAACGTATTTATTTACGTTTACTTTATAAATATTTACGTGAGAATAAAATTCTAATATTTTACACGTTGATTTAGTATTCAACACAATTATATATACAAATGTAGGTATGTAATGTACGTATGTATTTATATCGATTTGCGCTATTCTTGTCATATTGCGACTCGTTTTATTTTTAGTATCTATAATCTATTAGTGTTATAATTATGAAGGTTAGTAACCGATGTAGTTATTTCAGCGTCTATTGTGTGTATGAGGTTATAGCATCGTTTTGTAACAATTGTAGAGACGTTTGACCGATATACATGGATGACGTTTTCACTTTCATTAAGATTTTGTAAAATTATTTGCGGCTTTTTCGCTGTTTTGTATATTAGTAGAATGCTTGCTTAGATTTCTTTTATTTTGTAATCTAAGAATGCTTGATTCTAACCATTTAGTATTTAATAAATGTGTCAAAAGTTTATTATTTAATGTTGTAGCAGTTTATTATTAAAATGGTATAGGTAATAGAGATTCATAATTATCATTGATCAATTCCTCTCACAGCCAAATTGGTTGTTCTTATTAATCTATCTCATGTCATATTTAAGCAACACACATTAAAATATATGTACTTCTCAATTGGTGACACACCTACTGGATTAAGAAAGTGACTGATAATTATTTAGATTTTTTTTAAGTTTATCTTGTTTCAACATAATCGGAATTTGTGACGTGTTTTCTGACTAACTGTGACATGCCTACGCGATCTTCACACATTTAACGTAAGCTGTGACTAATAGATTGTTTTTATAATAATTGCTCAATTTTTACATACATCTCGCAGAGGGCAGATAGGTCGTTGTACTGTAGTTGATTTCCTTGAAGTTGCCGAGTTGATTTTAATGTCATTTTTTGTAGGTATTAATTATCAGTTCGATTGATGGGAGGAAGTTAATTGGTAGTGATGTTCGCTTATCGATAAATATTTTACAAAACTTTACATGTAAGTTAATTGGTATTGATATTCGCTTATCGATAATTTATTTTATACATTTTTACGTACGACATTGAAATTAAATAAATATGTCGTTTGGCCGAGCCATATTTAATCTTCATTAGTGTTTAAAATCTTAAATCTCTTGGACACGAAATAATGTCGGTGATATAATTCATCACGCGCTGTCGATAATTTTTATACTGTCAACCATCTTATCTTACGATCGCAGCTTTCGAAATTGGAGGGAGTTGAAAAACTAGATATAGTATTAGCTATTAGTTTCTTATTGCTCATGTATTGAGATTAACATTAATTTGTCTTTAAAAGAAAAATATATGTTAACTATTGTTACGTTAACTTTTAGAACGTTTAAAATAACATACTTCTATGTATGTTCTTCTTTTAAACGTTTTAAGTTGATATGATTAATTTTATTCAAGCCCCAAATAAGAAGGTCCTTATACTTAATTATCTTTATCTTTATGATTGGAAGAGGGTTTATTTCTCAGTGAAAGTTCATATAATTCTCTAAACTGGTCTTACCGATGAGCTTCAAAGATATCTTATTGACATTAAATACAATTGATTCTTTTTTTATCTTTCATCTCTATTGACGAACTTTCTATTTGCACAAACACTTACGATCTAAGAAACATTAGCATTAAATATAGTTTGCATATTATTTATTATGAAATTGTAAACTTAAATGAATAAGAGAAATTTGAGGAGTTCTCATTTCCTTTCGTTCATGCGGTCGTTAGCAGCTCTGATAAATGAAATGCGCCGTAATTATACTCCTACTAGTTTCAGTTAATTAAATTTAATTAGTTATTCGTATTATTTCGCGTTTATAAAGTTTTTAATGCACGCAATCTTTATGATATAATTTTTAATAAAAATATAACTTCCGTAATAAAAGTTTGTTTTTGATACAGTCGGGCTTTTAATCTTTTTTTGTCGAGTTTAATCGAGGTTGTTGTTGTTTAATAGCTGCGAATCTAAAGCAATGTCAAGATTTAAATAAATAATGAGCTAAGCAGTATGGTAACAGACATTTGTATGGGCAGTGAACTCGCTTCAGTAATACGCTGCATTTGCATACAACATTGTTTACATGGAGAATTCGATCTGATTGTATTGAATGCACCTTATAATGCTTCACAAACCTTTCATTACAGACGGTCTAATGCTACTAATTATTCCTATTAAATAAGCAAATAGTTTGACAAACTCACCACACTCTCCCAACTGCCTCCCAGAATCGTCTTGTCCAACATTTTGAAACACACACGTCAACACAAACGATATCGCTTTGATATCACGCCAAATTACGAAACGGATTGAGTAATGGGTCAATTTGTTGTAGCGTAAACGGGATGAGAATCACGTTGTCACTCGGGAAGTGTGAGTATTGGCACGATGCTAACACCTCGAGCTCTCCTGTTCGACTGAGCGGGACTCGTGTGCCGGACATATTTATAGGCCGGGAGAGGGCGGCTTTCGGGAACTTGGATCTTCCACTTAACGTATAGTAGTCATATGCTTTCGGGGAATACTATATTCAAACTATTGGGGGTAGGTGCGTGCTACTAAGTTGGTACGAGGAAGGATGGGTCACGCGTGTTAAATTTCGCGTATTGTTTCCGGGACGTTGACCGTATTTTGTCACGTTTATTGTGTAATAAGTAAAACGTGTTTCGTTTGTTTACTTGTAATTTAGTAATCGTTGTTGATATTGTAGATAGTGTGATACACGTATTGTGAATATTTCAGCTGAAAGGCGTGATTTTTTTTTATCAACACACACGAAGTTGTATGTTGTCGTGTTATAGCTTTGATCAGTCTTTTTTCAATCAATTTAAGCATTGACTTTAATGATTTAAACAAACAGTCTAATATAGGAGGACGATCATCTACCTATTTCCCTGAATAGAAAAATATAATGGGCGTTCCTTTACTTAGATATTGTTGTATATGTGTGAGAACACAGACCTTCTGCAGCTACAAATGATAATTAATGATTTAACCGTACAATTTATATTTAGCTTTTGACAATAACTAAATATAAACAGTTTAACTAGATGCGATCGAATGTTTCCGTTTTACAACTGGTTAAAGTGCATCGGACCACTTCACTTGGAAACGTTTGACGTCATCGTCTGAAGCCAAACGTTAGAGTCAATGACATTACTGCCTGCATTCGATATTGATGCCTCATTAATATATTACTTACATAATATAGAACTAATTTGTATGAATTTTTTATGTTATTGGACGGTAGAGTTGTAAACGCATCGCTAAAACGAAAACCTACTTAGAGATTTTACATTTATGTTTTGAATGAATCGTGCCATTTGAGGCAAAATTTAATATAAGTTAGGTAAAGTATTAAGTATTAAAATTATCCACGAAATTTTATGTGAATATGTTAATAAAAAAGCTATAAATATGCTGTTAAATGCTACATAATGAGCGGTAAAAGGTCAATTCGTTGATAGAATCGCTCACTGAAGTAGGAGTCAAGAGACTTGCACAGCTTGCACTATTTTAATAGATATGTACTAGCATTATTAATATCCTCTTGTTTTTAAGTTACGAAATAAACTTTTAGTATTGATGCAGATGGTATCAAATTCATCGCTATTGTCCTCTATTTATTTTTAGTTGCACATATCATTCATAATGTAGTTATTAGTTAGGAAAAGACAATCCTTATTTTTGATAAATCGCTAATGACGATGTTTTTCTTAAAATATTTCCCTAAAAAAATCTACCCGGAAAACAAAAGACCCCATTCTTTCCGTGGGGAATGTGACAAGGTTTTTTTATTATGGCGTGATTTATGCTTTATAAATAATGTGAGGTTTAGAATAACTACTGTATATGGACTAAGAGTATAATGAACTTTGGGGCTGTAGCCCTTGGTCTCGGAAATGTCAATGAACTTTTCAGGGACACGGTTTAGTTTTAGTAACGTTTTATACATTAAATATATTTTAATTGTAGCTGTTTGATTTATAACATGAAATTTGATATGTGAGAAATATAAGGAGTTACTTCCTATTTAGTTCGTGGTATGAAAAGATTTGTTCTAGCTCCGATATTAATTATTTTCCTCTTAGAATCTAGAAATATAATATTGTTGTCATGAATTCGAGAATAGTAAATTAACTTTTTAGTATCGATAATATTTAATTGGTAATAATGTGTACTTTACTTACTAATTAGAGTAATAAGAGCTAGAATTATCAACTTTAATTCATGAGATATTATAAGTATCAGCCTATACAATATTTTTGGGGTTTAAAAAGGAAAAATTACATACAATTTGTATTAGAATTTGGATGTTGTTTGTTGTATAATGAATTGTTACATAGAACATATAATTACTTCCAGTGGAATAGAGATAGATTTACTGAATACTATTTAAGAATTTTATTGCTTTTTCTACGTAGTATGTTTTAACATCCGTTTTGACGTTGCTAAAATAGTTGTAAAAGTTTTCCGAAGTTTGTGTTATATTACCCGAAGTTTATCATTATTTTTCTTTGTATTTTCAGTTTTAGTATTCCATCTTATCTCGCAATATTTGAGACTGTACTTAGAAGATTTTCATAGGCTTTGAATTATTATGGAATTAAACTTGAAGGGGTACAAGTTACAATAGTGGGTGAAAATATGTAGGCTGTTACTGGCATATTAGATTTGATTTCATCTCATATCACGAAAGTGTGGGATTAACCGAGTTAAAACGATCCCATACACATATTGCGTATGTTTGAATTTTTAATAAACGAATACGTAGAAAATACGCAGCAGTATTAGAAGAAATTGCTTCACAAAGTACAATATGCTTTCATTCATTTCATATGAAAGTTTCATAACAACGGATTTATTTGCTTACATTATTTCTTACGTCATTAGGCACGGTTTACAACGGGCCTCGTTCCCGGAATGTTGTGCGGCGGGCTGGTGTTGAATAAACAATTGTATGAAGACGTTGTTTTGGTATCGGACCCTTAGTTTTCATGGGAGCCTGGTACTCAGAGTTTGTATGATGTATCGAAGTTAATTGATTTCAGTTAATAATTGAGATTTCTGCGATTTTAGTGAATTTTAGTGAATTATTGAATAAATATAACTACTTTTATTTTACCAAAATAAAAGTAGTTATATTTATTCAATAATTTTGAAGTGATTATAAAAGAAAATCATGAAAAACCAGCTTGAGGTTTTCCTACGCAAAAGGCCATATAACAAATCTATTTAATTTATATATCACTAGCTTTCCGCCCGCGGCTTCGTCCGCTTTGTCTAAAACCTAATAAATTATATACTAAAACCTTCCTCTTGAATCACTCTATCTATTACAAAAAACCGCATCAAAATCCGTTGCGTAGTTTTAAAGATTTAAGCATACATAGGGACATAGGGACAGAAAAAGCGACTTTGTTTTATACTATGTAGTGATTTAATAAGTAGGTATATGTATTTAATATTAAGTACGGTGAACGTCACCTCTTTCTCATAATCATGTATTTCATTTAAATTCCATCTTTCATAAGAAATTTTCTTTATACGGATGTTCAAAGTGATCGTTTGTAGGCGGGAAATTGTAAGGGACTTATTTATGGTCGTATCAAGGGTAGCTCGTACAGTGCTAATGAATACGCGCCACGCCCAGCCTTTTGACGAATTATACACAGTCTGTGCTTGGTTTTTTAATCTGTGTCATTATGTGTCACTTGACGGTAATTAATGTTTACATACACGAGTTTTTTATGTTAATTTTTGGATGTAAATTTTGCATAATTTTTGACTTTGAAAATTTTCTTTCAAAGCAATTTTAAGGAAAAGTTTTGGCAATATGATATTTAATATAGTGTAATAGGATTACTAATTCTATAACACAGTACTGTGTACTTAAATAATAACATCTTACGGTTACGAGCATAATATACCGGACAATAAGAGCATATTAATTGAAATAGAGAGCTCTATAACAATTCTATGACGTTAAAACAACACATCTACATACTCTACAATAGAACAATAGCAAACACCCTTTACACGATACGATAATCGTTTCGTCGTACCGACATAATTTCGGCGAGCACGTGTCGTTATGTTTACACGGCGGTGCATTGTGACGTGCGAGCTGCAAATAACGTGTTGACCCAGTAACTGAATTATCGTTTGTTAATATGGTACGCGGTGATAGCGCACGACATTGTAAACGGACTTTTTTATGATTTATGTTGGAAATTTTAATAAAAAATCTGATTAAAAACCATTTTTTGTATTGGCTGAAAAACGGATTATTTTTTAATTACGAGAAAAAAATGATGCTTGCTATATGGAGCTGTGTGTTAATTGGCCTCGCATTAATTAAAAACGCCAAAAAATACGGAAGGGAAGAATCATAAGCAATGTTTACTGTAGACTGTAGAGTGGAGGAAAAGATTCGAATATTATGTAAAGCGATAAATTCACAGCAAATGAATAAATGTCTTATTAATTTATTATTAAATTATACACTGGATTTTTACTAAAACATCTGTCTTTTGAACACATTTGCGACCTATACTTGCATTCAATCCTTGAACAAAACAAACGGACGGTTTGTTTTAAATCACGATCCATTATTTATTATTACCAACATATCAACGTTTTCAGTTGGAGCGCGTTTAAGAGAAATAAACAAGGATTTAAATACATTCCGATATTATTGCTTTTCAATCTGTTGTTTCAATATTATCTTCGAGTTATGGGATTTTGCTCGGAGAGAGAATTATAAAATTTAATTGCATTGAGGACAATTCCGTGTTGGCATAACGAATTGTTTTTACATACAAAAGTAATTGATTTTGTATTTCAGTTATGAATGAAGTTTACTATTATTTTGTATGAACTTATATGTATATAATATATTCTTTATTCACTAAAATAACAGAGTGGCCTGGTTTTACGTTGATTGATTTTACATTTTCGATAACTATACTCAGGTGCCTTAAAATTAATTGAATATAAAATGTATTGCCTGCTTAAGCAATAATAAAATATATATTGAAAGGCACCTACACAAAACTCCCTATTATGTATGTATGTGGATTTTTCATAATTTTTTTTCGTTGAGTTCGAAATGTTTGACTCAAGCTTTTATCCTTTATTTCAGTTTAGTTGTCTCAACTTTCTCGTATTATCAATTTATTTCCATTTCCCGGTAAACCAAAAGTCACATGCGTGTCCCACATATTTGCTTGAGTCACACTTCGCGGTTTTTTGATATCCGCTAAAATGAGATCAATATGAAATTACTTAAAAATAATGAAGACGATTGGTGAAACGTAAACTGGTGTTTTACTTCGAAAATGTCACGATGTGTCCGTCCAATTAAGGGCACAGTTGTTTCGCGTTTTGTAGAAATACTTGAGAGATAATATTTTTATTTTTTTTTATATTGTATCATGTGAAATATAAGGCTGTTAATTTCACGGTGTAGTAAATACTTTGTAGTAAAGTCTGTTTTATAGCTCAGTGTCGCTAGAATAAGTAGGTACGGTATTCCTTTGTAGGTAATTATTTCGTTTCATAGTTGTTTAGATAACTTTTAAGTTTTTAACATGTATATGATTTATATTAATAGAAGAAGAAATTAAAATAATTTTCAATTGTTGCGATAGTTGCTTATTAGTGTGACAGAAAGTAACGAACGATTATAAGTTCTGACTTTTATTTGTCACATTAAAAACATGCACAACTCACTACCTTTTTTGCCATTAAAGAGAAAGAACCATAAAATATTATTGCCATACATATTGAGAAACTAAAAGCCAATTTTAAAACTTTTAAAGTTAAGAACTCTACATACATAAATACATATGTTTATCTATACTAATATTATACCTAAAGCTGAAGAGTTTGTCTGTTTGTTTGTTTGTTTGAATCTCAGGAACTACTGGTCCGATTTGAAAAATTCTTTCGGTGTTAGATAGTCCATTCATCGAGGAAGGCTATTAGGCTATATATCATCACGCTAAGACCAACAGGAGCAGCGCCACGCGGGTGAAACCGCGGACCGCAGCTAGTATATAATAATTTGGTATCGTAATAATATTAATATTATGCGTATTCTAATTTTATCGAACACCTTACGATCAATTGCGAATGCGTTTAGCCTCGACGCACAGAAATACGCAATGTCGAATAGATTTAGTTTAATTATAGAGTTATGTATTGTTGTGAATCTTATTAAATAGCTAATAATATCTCCCGTAAGGTGTTTGGATTGGCTAGATAAACGCAATAGCATTGATGCGTAAGTTATGTTAGATAAAATATGATAGTTTAAAGCCAAACCTAACAATATACGTTTTTGAAAATATCTTTGTTTGATAAAAACTTTATCATCCAGACGATTTCATATTAACAAGTGATTGCTCCTCCTATATCTCTGATGAAATTTAGAAAAATAAACAATTATAATTGACATAACAAAGGAAAAAAGAAAATGGACGGCCGGAAAGCTTAACTACTATTATATTTGCTGTATTTTTTTCTAGTTGATAAAAGATAAAAATCGTCCGAAACATGAATCGGTTGTCAGTAAAGAAAATTCTCAGAAAAGCGGCGCACATAACTATAGGTAGGCGCCTACTTTTAGCGCGGTGGCTCACCTACCTCAAGCGAAGTTCCCTTGCCAACACCACACCGCTTTCAGCGAAACAGACAGGAAAATAACTTGTCTAAAACATCCACTAGTTCCGAATAATGCCAGGATTAACTGTTGTATAAATTGTAGGATAGACTATAGAGGATTCGAAGTCGTTGTGAATACGCTGGGTATGTATTTGGCTCGAGGTAAAGTTTAGAGAGTGTAAGGCATATAATATGATTTATATTTTGGACGAAGCATAATATAGTTTGTATTGTATTGGTGCTAATATGATGTGACTTCTAAATTCATATCATTTAAATGATTGTAAAATAAATACCGACTACGCTAAACGAAAAAACCATAAACCGTATAGAATCCAGTTATTTTGGTTATTTTGCTCACTACATTTAATAAATATTGAAAAGCATTGGCGTACTTTCAGAAATATTTCTGACTAAGTAAAAATATTGATGTTTTACGAAAGTCAAAGTTTAAGTCATATAGTGTTAATAGAATAATAGTTACTGCTAATTAATGAAACATTATGATGGTAATCTTGAAGACAGTAAAAGGTGCTTTCAAAACTACTTTTTAACGGCCTGTAATAAAACGACTTAATGAAAACATTCATTGAATTTTTATTACGTTTATGTTCTTATAGTAAATTAACGGTGTATTTATTCTAATGATGTAAATTATCGCAAATGCAATTAAATAAATAAACGTATCACATTATAAATAACTAGCTTTCCGCTCGCGGCTTCGCCCGCATTTTCAAAGAAAAACCCGCATAGTTCCCTTTCCCGTGGGATTTCCGGGATAAAAACTATCCTATGTGTTAATCCAAGTTACCTTCTATATGTGTGCTAAATTTCATTGTGATCGGTTCAGTAGTAGGTATTTGCGTGAAAGAGTAACAAACACATTCACATCCTCACAAACTTTCGCATTTATAATGTTAGTAGGATTAAAATTGTAAATTTGTACAATTGTAATTATTTGTAAGTACAATAATGGTACTCGACGATGGTTTCAAAATGTTTTGAGTGCTACAATTTTGGGCTTGAGTACGTTATAATTGTTTTTTACCGGGACGTGGGTACTTGTGTTGTATGGCTTTACCTGCTCTATTATGTAATTTGCAAATAGAAGTTTTAAATTGCGTAAATGCACGAGGAAAAAACAAAGAACAATAAACAAGAAAAGTTTACTGTTATGTATTTTAATTATCTACCAACAGTTTTTGCATTAATAAGTAATTTTGTTGTTTAAAATCTTATATGCAGTGTACTTATAGGTATTTTTTGTAACTATAAGTATAACATCTAGTAGAAGAAATGCCCGTTTAAATTATAAATAAGTAACTCTACGGCGAAATAAGCAAGCATTTTTTATTTCAAAGTTAATTTCATACACAATTTCGACGTCTAACAGTCGTGTAAGAGCAATTTTCCTGTTTATTGTTATACTAGCTTTCCGCCCGCGGCTTCGCCCGCGTTTTCAAAGAAAAACCCGCATAGTTCCCGTTCCCGTGGGATTTCCGGGATAAAACCTATCCTATGTGTTAATCCAAGTTACCCTCTGTATATGTGCTTAATTTCATTGTAATCGGTTCAGTAGTATTTGCGTGAAAGAGTAACAAACAGGCACACAAATCCTCACAAACTTTCGCATTTATAATATTAGTAGGATGTAGTAGGTATACAAAAAGCGGTTAATGAACATATTTGACATAGTTTATAGATCAGTCAGAATCGACATTGAAAATCGAGAATTTAACAATAATTCCAAAAGTTTTCAAACTTCGGTCAAGTGAATGGTACATTGGGACGACAATAAATCTCATTTTGCAACCTTGTCCGCAGTCCGGAACATTGTTAAAATTGCAATTAAATTATTTTTTTGCTGTATGGTCGTGAAAAAAAATTCCAAAAGTTCTGCAAACTTGGGGAAGTTTTCGATATAATATTTCATATCACGTATTAAATTTGCAATCAATCTAAGTGTACGGAACATTGTTAAAATTGCAATTAAATTATTTTTTGCTGTATGGTCGTGAAAAAAATTCCAAAAGTTCTGCAAACTTAACACAGATATCGGAAATATATACCGAACGGTTGTATAAATTTGCAACCTTTTTCGTTGACCGGAACATGTTTATTTATAATTATTTTTAATTCGTGGTCATTTTTTCGAGTAAGGTGGTCTCGGAATAATTACAAAAGTTTTGGAACTTGGTTGCAAACTTCGAAAACATCTATTCTGGTGCATTTACAAATTTGCAACCTCATTCAGTTTAATAAAAAAAAAAAACATTAATATTCAATATTAAAAGATGTTCCGTACACTGAGATTGGTTGCAAATTTAATACGTGATATGAAATATTATATCGAAAACTTCCCCAAGTTTGCAGAACTTTTGGAATTTTTTTCAGGACCATACAGCAAAAAATAATTTAATTGCAGTTCCGGACTGCGGACAAGGTTGCAAAATGGGATTTATTGTCGTCCCAATGTACCATTCACTTGACCGAAGTTTGAAAACTTTTGGAATTATTGTGAATTGAATGTCTAGACTGACTGGAGTATTAAGAGAAACATTGGTAATGAGGCACACAGTAACTTGCGATGCGTATTAGCTATGAAAGTGAATTGCTTTTTATTCGTATGCTTGTGGATGTGTAAAGCATTTTCCTTTTAGTACTATGGATAATGCATTACTTTCTATGAAAGGGGTAAATATTAGTATAATGTAGATGATTATGTATTTAATAATGCATTTGTGGCAGGGTAAATATGAGTAGTAGAGTTTAGATGAATTATAGTTTTTTAATTATGTGATTTGGAAGAAACTAAGCACGGTGATATGGATAAGAAAACACGTTAGGTAGTTGACAAATTATTCTACCGTTAGCAACGTAATAATGTTATGAAAAATACCATTCATTTTGGAACAATTTTGTTGATTCCGTTGAATATTTACATACAAATCTTCCAGCTTCTAACGTGGCTTTCTCATTTCGCTTCCATACATCGTGCACATGCCAATTATTTTCAATTGTACCACAGAATTGTGTCACGTTTTAATGAGGTTTCGCATGTAATTGTGACGTTTTATAGCTATCGTATATTTTTGTGGATCCCTTAGTTTCTTGTCCCATATAATGTTCCCGGAGATCGTTAACCGGCTTATTAAAAATGTTATTGCATAAGACTGTACTAATAAAAATGATTTGGGTTGCCCTTCGCTTTTTAAGTGCATTTTCGTGAATAAGGTCGTGCCGTTTTGAAGTGATGATGTGATTTAATTTCATAAAAACATTGGTAATAACGGTTTCTTAAGTCATACACTTGTAAAAATGTTTAAATTGATAAATGCATCCTAATGTTTAAATTATTAGAAGGAACTTTTGTTAAATAAAAAATGCAAAATATAATAATATATTAATAGTCTGTATTGCCTTTAAAGTTTTAAATAATATGAGCTCTTGCCATGCACATATCAATTTTCATAGAAAAAGCAAACTAAAATGTTATACAAGTTCGTGCTTTTAACTCTAAAGGCAAAGTCAAATACTTTTTGTATTCTATCGGTATCGGAGCATGCTATCATAAACTCATGAACATTTCTTGTTAGAATGCATTTTATAAATTTGTTTCGTACAAAGTATCATGCAATGTAAAATTTACAAAGAATCGCCTACGTGTTTTTTCATTTATATTTTTATAGTTATCTTCATTCCTGTATCCTTCAATTTTGCAATATCATGGTGATTATTAAAATCAATTGCCAAATGTATATCGCCTCTTGAATAGATTTCACTTAGCGTCAAATGTTTTTCATCTGGAGTTTATCTATCGTTAGTCATTATCGTTATGAAATAATTCTCGTTTAGATTTGAGACGTGCCGTCTAACACGTAGGTAGTTTGATACAAAAAGTTTAACAGTTTGTAACAAGTAAGTTTGAGCTTTTTAGATCCTTTTAATTTTTCCTTTCAATTTCACATCAATCAGAGATACCCTTTTATTAGTATTTACTTTGATGGAAACCAGGATTTTTATAGTAGCAAGAGAAAGGTTGCAGATGATGTTTTATTTACTTACTTAGATGGTTGTTGTCATGGAAATATACTTTTTTATCATTTTGTAGACTAAAATCTTTTGTTTCGGAACAAAGACTTCATAAATACGAGCACACCCACAGTTCTTTAATGAAGGCGGTAAATTGTGTCTTTTCTGAGTGCCGCGGTTTGTGTTACCTACATAATATGCGTCACGGTAAAAGCTTCTTAACTCGTCTTTAAATTAGTGGGAAATTCATATTTTTTTAACCAAGTTTCATCATATTGTGCACAGGAAATGTTGAAAAAATAAACTTTACTTCTGTTTTCTTATACCGATTCGCTCCGTTTGAAATTAAAAACAATTCGCATTAAGTCCGCTTTGACACCAATTCTTGACTTATTCCCTAATTATGCAAATGTTGCGTCTCGCATTCTTTCCCTTTAAAATGTCCTTAATAGAGGTACATAAAAGGAAAAGTGATTTATGCCTAAGCGTGTAAATTATAAGGTAAACAAAATTCGGTTTCCTGACATTTTTATGTGCACTTATGTACTTGATATTGACATGTTTATCACTTGGAAATTGCTCGACCCCGATATGAAAGTTTCAAGCGGCTGACACGGTCATCGAGTAATTAAAAAATATTAACGGCCGGTAATTTTTCGGAAAATCGATAAACCTCAAAATTGGCCCGTAAAAAGTTTTAACGATTGTTTTTACGCAACATTTCGTTAATCTGTAAGGATGCGGTATCATTTCTTGGAACGAGCAAGTGTCGATACAAGATTTAAAATATTACTAACTATTAAGGTTGTATAAACACTTGACCGCGTTTTTACGATTTATTTAACATTGAAGTTGTTGGTAATGCTATTTCGTTTTGGTCGGTTATAATGAATTTTACGTTTGCAAATTTGTTTAACGTGATTAAAGTTTAAACGTTTTGCCAATATTTACCCTGTTAACATACAGGTTCGTGTACGCAGTACGATACTTAGAAAAACCTAAAATAACCTGTAGTTTAATAAATAATACGTTACTGTTGTGTAGAACTTCGACTTCGATTAATGGAAGTAGTATCGATTCAAAGCTTTCATTTTATTTTCTGATTGAAAATACAATCTTTAACTCAGTTAAGATAACAGTTTAAAACCTTATAGATACTATAGTTTAGTTGTAACTTTATTTCTCATTCATACCTTGTAAGCTTTCTCTACCCACTTCAATTCGAAAAACGCCTTCATATAAATAAATATGTACCAACATATAATTTTCTATCATAGAAAACAAATAACACTGAACTTTTCTGTTCCAAACTTCGGAAAGAAGCTAATAGCTGGGATGTGAAATGACGTAGATTGGCAGCTGGCACGTCGAAGACAAGTGACAGAAACAAAACGATCTCGACGGTAACGCTAACAAAGATTTAATAGGTCAAATCGTTAGCAATTTAAACACCTATTTAACATGACAATATTTCCCGCAAAAAAACTCCGCTGACGAATATTTTTTTATTAATTAAACAGCTGTTTGATAAACTGGTGATTCACGAGATTTGCGATTGCGCAGGCGCACGTGCCGCTCCTATGACCACGTGTGACGTTATCACTGTATACAAACAATACACATGTGCCACAACCCGTTATACGACCTGTTTTTATCATTGTTTGGATTCTTGCCATTTTTTTGCCGCGCATTTTACGTCATATATGGTCTGTGTGATGATACTTGATGGTCATGTGGACACAGATGGTGCTTATCGCGTAAGAAAAATAAATGAGCTGACGTATTTGTAAGATACTGTTTATGTTCATAAACATTATGATAATTAGTCAGGCTCGGTTTTCAAAGCAGTTCTTGATGGATAACGTTCACGTATTATCTCAAATCTCAATAGAGAAGCAGGATTGTAATTTGTAGGAGATGTATAGTAGAAACACAAGTGCACTCCATATCCCTTGCTTCGTTAGATGGAACTGACATGTGCAGAGCCGACCTTTGCGTTTACTAGATTAAACGAGGGATTGATAAAGAAAAAGGAAGAGGAAATAACAACGTTATATTGACGGATAAAAGCTTGTAAAAAGCCCTTAAAATCTGATAGACAGCCATTCGGTTGAAACACATTTGACACGTCTTAATACTGGACAAATGCCTGCTCTGGAGATATTTCTAGCATGATATTGTAACAAATATTATGTAAATATATACCGAACTACGAAAATATCGCTAGTTCTAAATCTGCATTTCTGTTTAAAGAAACAACACAAGCGTTCTTCATTCTTGCACTATTTAACACATAAGTAATTTTTAATGTCGTCGGTATAAATTGCACGGAAAGAAAAATCGGTGATGTTTGAGAAGAAGACGTGTATCGACCCATTTAGTGGGTCAGTGTGGGAATACCACGAATTTTATTTAATGCGAAATCTCAATTTATCTCCTGTCTAGTTGACACCGATGTACAGTGTCTTTTAATTAAAAAACGTAACGTTATAAGCGAGTATCGGGGTCGCCATGTTGAATTAGGTTGGTTTTGCATGGAACGTGCGGGACCGCATATCTTGAAAAGTAAACTGAAATTCTAGATTTTAGGGCATGTTGAGTGTGTATCTTGATTTTTAAATACGTTTTTATAGTCGTTATAAAACTGATTTGATTAAGTACTCTCTCTTATTGTTTATTTAGAACGTGGTGAACATTATTACTTTCTTAATTTTCTAGACACGTAAAGGGTCGTAAAATATCAAAATAACTTACCTAAGCAGAGCTTAATAATCTAAACGTTATTGTAATAAAATTCTATTTAATCGCTGTCTGTACACGGAATATAAAAAATAAATATGTTTTACATTATTCTTGAGGGCAAATCAAAACAAGTGATGAAAATGAGCATCAAATTGTAGTGTTAGAAATGTAAATAGAGTGCAAATTATTTGATCGTGTATCACGTCTGAAATCTGAATATACACAATAGACTAATTGAGATGGTCAGTGCGGATAACAAATCACAACTAGTTACACTGATGATTAATGAGGCATATCTACACTAATATTATAAAGAGGAAAACTTTGTTTGTTTCATTGTAATGAATAGGCTCATAAACTACTGGACCGATTTTAAAAATTCTTTCACCATTCGAAAGCTACATTATCCACGAGTAATATAGGCTATATATTATCACGCTAAGACCAACAGGAGCGGAGCCACGCGGGTGAAACCGCGCGGCACAGCTAGTTCACTATAAACTTGCATATGATGTATGTTGTGATTTGATACGACAAATTGTCAAGTTACATCTATTGCTATTAGAAAAACAACATCTTTATGAAGTGCCATCTCGCCTTTTTATCCTGGGACAGGAAAATTAAGTTTTGTAGATAAAACTGATCTTTACAGGGTAGCATAGGCTTGTTATCCATATCATCGCGGGCAAGAAGGGACAGCTTCTTTAAAAAAAAGTAAACAATTTGCAAAATGAATATTAAAACAGCATTCAATGCTACATTTTCTACGTATACTACAATGCCTTAGCGTTCCAAACGTCCCATCAGAGCTTAGTCCGAACTCATAAAGACGCGTCTATTTTTTCGGCCATTACATTTTTCGCGCAACATCCCAAGGTTGCGGCTTACGGTTTCTGATTGCGGTTTCCATTTTCCTGACCCCATTCCCGCCGTCAAAATAAACCACGTGACGGATTTAAATCCTGATATCGTGGAATTAATGGATGGAAATAGATGCCATTGTTTCTCTCTGTTTAGCAACGATTATGTGGTGGGTTGTGAAGATATGTGTACAAAGAGAGCATCACTTTGAAAGTTTGAAGCGGTCAGAATTAGGCACTATATTTGTTATTGGTTTTGGATGGTGTTAAATGATAGAGGATGATTGTTTTAATATTTCTGTCGCCCGTTTAGTTTAGTAAAAAAAATGCCCGTATTGAGCAATCTTTGTTAGGTACTTGTTCTTAGGTTATTGCTTACCTAATATCTAATAATTCACTGTTACTATACTGTTACCTAATACATATAAATAAACAAGTCATTAATCACGATATCGCTAATTGTAATTCATAAATTAGTTTAAATTTCTAAAGCAAAATAAGGGATGAAACTTTTATTTGCTAAAGTTTTTCAAGGTTCATTAATGTTGTATTTATCAATTGAATTGACCAAAAGTATACATAAGCAAATTAATTTAATAAACGGCTTCGTAAAGTGATAACAAAGATTGTATTTAAAATTTACATGTATGAGAAGTTATACAAATCATGACTTCTATATAAACATATTCCATCATTTCTTTCATCAATCATAATGATGAATTTAATAACAAACTACATATAGCGTTACTATCATGTCTGTTAACATCTGTTGAATCGGAAGTGATCAAGCCAAGGTAGTCGAATGCCGGAATAAGTTGCTTCAGGGTGAGGCGTGTTTGTAGTTATAACAATTGATCGATTCGTTTGTTTGTTTATCTGCTTTATGTGTGTGTATGTTTCTGTTTTCGCGGAACTGTTTTTTAGTTTCGGCCTAGTCTTTGAGGGTCTTCGTTCGGGGAATAGAAGAGTAATTTCGATTGTTTGATAAGTAATTTAGCTTAAAAGATGTTCCAGATTTTGAAGGTTGTTTTTTCTTAATCATGTATTTTTCTTAGATCCCATAAATGGTAATATTAAGTAGTTTGATTGTTGTTGTTATCTCTCAATGTACGTATAGATACTGGTATATGTAATATTTACGTACAGTTTTTATCGTTTGTGACAAAAACTAAACATAATATTGTCATTCAAAATAATATCAACATGACAAATGTTTACGTAAATCCCTTAGCGTCATTGTTTTAAAATTGTTTTCCCTTGACTAATTAAAACATATTTCAAGTGCATTTAAACCAATGGAGATTTTACTGGAGATGTAAAACCGTGAAGTGATCGTTAATGCCCACGCGAGGTAATATTTGGTTTATAGCGTGTTTAAGATTATTTTCATTATAGCCGATGCTAGTGTTTGAGAATAATGAGTGTAATATTGTACATTATTATAGGTGACTAGTTTTCTACAGGCGGTTTATCTTGTGAAATAGGTAGTTACTAGGTACTTTAAAAGCCATCTATAGACAAATCATAATATCATCCCTATTGCACGAACTTTAGGGTTAATTAATGTACATCCTCGGATGGGTTGCTAACTAGCCATGCCAAATTTCATCAAAATTCATTATTCGGCGTATCGTAAAGGATAAACAAATCAAAATAAGTTGTAATATAAGTATACTAGTAATATGTAATTCAACAATAGTTTTAATTCATTCACTTAAACTTATTTCTCGTGTATAAGAATTGAAATCTAAAGTTTGAACTTTAAATAGCTGAAATATGCGATGAAAGGATTCTAAAATCTCAAATAGGAATGTGTCGTGCGCGAAGAATTCGATATACAACTGTGAAGTATGTATCCTCCTTGTATAAGATCCCCATGAGTATAACGTGTATTACGGTAATAAAATGAATAAGAAGAAAAGAGCTCTAGAATATTGTAAGGAAAGTATGTAAAGTGAAACTAGATGCTAGATGTATTCATAGATACGAACACATTCCTTAAATTTTGAGCATTTTCAATGGAAAATACATTGTGCTACGTCTATTACAAGTTTTATTATATTGCATTTCTGGGAAAGCCTCAATTACGTGTTGAAATCATTTCTGGCAAAGATTCTCACTTCTACATAGATGTAAGGTGTATATAGTGACAAATAGGACTTTTGTTTTTGAATATATATATCAACTGGCACTCACAACACACTTAAATCATTTACCAACTAGTGCATTATTTATTTCGATAAATTATTAGAAGCCCAGATAATCTGAAATTCGTCTGTCCCTTCGGATTTTCTGTTTTTCATCATTTATTTTCTTTCCCAACAATATGTAACATGAGCATTATAAACAATCGAATGCCCCAAGGGACGGGTGTCTAATAAATAATATTTCATTTTTTTTAATTATGATTTATCCCCTCAAGCCAGTGTTACACAAGTGGGTTTGACGTCATCTGCCCACAGAGATCGTAACTCCATCCTTGCTGTGACATTCACCTAATTCGAGAGCATTTGTTTGTGGCTATTGATGTGTTATGTCAGCGCTTTAATCGATGTTTACGCTTATGTTCTGTGTGAGATTTGTTTGCTTACAGCGCTTTTTTATTGATGGAAGCGGTATGAGGGCTGTCGCTGTTTTTGATGCGTTGACAGGAATTTTGGTTAAAGTGGCTTGTTAAGATGGCAATCCATTTACTGGAATATTATGTCTATATGATTAACGTTTTGTTCTGCTGTTAAGAAACGAGAAATATAATTAATCAAACATTTGTTGTCTTAGATACATAATGAATTGAAAAGTCTCTACAGGCTTTCACGACTACCAAAATTATGTTGCTCCATTTAAAACTCATTTGAGCGTTAATTAAATTACTAATTGATTTTAAGTCATCATTTACTACGAATTCAATATCTAGGAAGCGACGTAGGTATAATGAAATGAATCCATCGTAAATAATACTTCTGAGAAGTCATCGAGACTCAGAAGCGATCAATCAGCCGCTTGTCAACTGTGTAATGAGTGTTTGCGAACTTTGCCAAAACTTACTGACGCCTCATTACGTTTCAATTTCTAGAGAAATTACGTTTTTATTTAATTAAATGTCGTGGTTATTGTGCAAGGAAAATTATGTCTTATGTTCGAGAATTAAATGCTTATATTGAGTTGTAATTCAATCATAACCGTAATAAAATTCCACTTATATCGCCTCTTAATGGTCCCTTTCCATCGCGGTATTTAGCTCGACCCCTATTCATAAGTCTTCCCCAGAACGAACGATGCTCTATATCACCTACGTTGCGTAAAAACTTCAAAAACACAAGGAATATATAATCTCTCGTTTTCTGTTACATAGTGTCCACTGGCCACCCGCCAAGAGACGAGGTTTTTTCGCGGAAAAATTGGAAAAATCGAATATAGGGCAATATATGTTACATGTCACCGATTTTCTAAAGAAGCTGCATTTCTTCGGAATTCGAGAAATGACATGGATCAATGACTGGCCCTTTTCAGGAGGTGCCCTAGTTTTCACGCCCATTTTTTTTGGGGAATTTGTCGAAATAATATCTAGAAAAGTAGGAAGAAATTTTTCAAGAAATTTGTTTATTAGATTACTTACCTACTTCAAAGTAAATGAATTTTTTTTATAAATATACTAGCGTAGCTGAACATAATGTTTAATGAAGTTGTAATTTCTATATTTATTGATATGGTTTTTGCCTCTCCTATTAATGTAGTCACAAATACATCACCAAATTATACTTTTTAAGTTACGACCGGCGCGACGAAACTCTGCAGAATAGTCCTCTGAAATATATTCCGTCTAAAATAGAATTCGTCCATGTCAATGACCCGTATGAATGAAATCTGACGTGAAATTAGAACTGAAATGTCGAACTGATTGAGCCGTTCGTTTGATTTTCCCAAAATTCTAGGGCAATCTGTGAATTACAGGTTATTGCGTTTTTAGATAACCTTGGCACATGATGTCGGAGAAATTGATTAATTATAAACACACGATTATTACTTGTTTACACGGTTTATACGCTTTATTGATAAAAGATTAAAGAACTCATGTTTTATTGCAGTTTTCTGAGGAAGTATACATGTCAGTAGGTAATAATCCGGTTTTGAAATTAATTCTATAAGTAGGTGAAGTTTGTCTAGTTTTTATCAAAGCTTTCTTTGAACAATAATGAGAGAGTAAAAGATGACATTATGAAAAAAAGCTTTTCACGGAACATATTGCTGTAGAAATAAACAGTTGAATATAATACAAGGTAGATATTATGTAGAATAACTACAGTTACAATTTAGTGATCTGTGGTACTACTATATTACATTCGGATTAAGTCTTCCTTAATGATAATCTTCTTCAAAGTATGAACAATTTGTTTAATAAAGAACCATTTCTAAATCTTTAATACAATCGTAGCTTTATTATTTATCATAAGATCTCCTGGTAGGAGTCCACTGAACATTAAGTCAGCGCACAATGGCCCATATAAATGTTCTTGCGTCAATCTCGTGCGTACTCGATGTTTATACAATCGATTACTTTAATCTATTAGCTCGGTGCATCGCGACGGTGGAATCGATTTGTTTTGATTTGTATTATGGCTATGCCATTGACCGCCATTGTAATTAAAATGATTTTAAATTCGTACCAGCTTCTGAACGTAGATTGCTTTGTTCGAAATTAAACTAACTAGTTGCAATTTACAGAAATACCCACACTAGAATTGCAGCGTAATAAAATTAATAATTTATCTTTGAATGTTAGTGAAACCCAAACTAGAAATAAATCTTCTGACTCATGTGTAAGTAGGTAGGTACACTATAAAATTACGTCGTAACACGAAAAATAACAAACTTGGGCAACTTACAAGAAGACTTCATTTATTATGAGTAATTTTACTTACGGTTGGCTTGTATTTAGACTTTTGTCTTGACCGAAAGTAAAAGGAATAAATAATACCTGATAATAGATACCGGAAACTAAAGGCCCGGTGCGTCGACCTCCAAATATTTGTAGGTTATCTATAATAATATAAGCGTATTTTATGTAAGTTATGGTGACCTTATTTATTTATCCGTATCATGTATCCACAAATTATATTTAATATATTATTTTTAATTCTATTTAACATGCAAAGCGGCTGACAATCTGGACGTCGGAAGGGTGTCACTGAAAATCAGTGCTGAGGCGTTATGCCTCAGGTATCCTGAGTGGCATCCTTTTTTGGCGCACGCAACCTCACATATTTTGATGGTTTTATTATTACATATTTTGTTTTACTTAACTTTATTTTATTTTTTTTCTTATTTTTTAAACTTCGTACTTTGTAATGTTTATTATGTACTTGTGAGTTGTGTGTGTTGAAATAAATGATTTCTTATCTTTCTTATCTTATCAAATATTTTCCTTGTTCTTTCACACATTGTGTCGAATACTTAACACAATGTTTTGATACCTCTAAAACAGTACGCGATCACGATTTCATCTGAATCGTAAACTTCAATGTTAAAACGATACTAATGGAACGCGAAATGTTTTTAATCGAGAAACGTAAACAGTATCGGAAAATAATCAATAGGATTTACATCTTCACCTTTTGCACTCGATTTGATTCGTGGAATATTATCGGTATAAATAAAGATTGCTTAGGCCGATCCGGCTGTTACAATTGTATCGAGCCCACGCTTTCCTGCGCCTGTACCTTCGCTTGAGATATAATAAATTCTAAGACCAGTTCGGTATCGGTTACTTATCTTGCGAAGGCGGCGCGTTTCCGCTGAACCTAAATTTTTGTCTAGTTTGCTAAGTACAAGTACTATGTAGAAAAAGGTTAGTTTTTGTACACAGATATTTTATCTCGTTTTATGAAGTAGGTAAAATTTGAAATAACCTTGTTTATGTAGCTTAAGGACGACATTTAGGTAATGTCAGGAATTTCAGTAATTGTTTAATTAGACCGCAATTATAACTCGCAGGTAAAAATTAAATATTTATTACACTTCCTTGTAGCACTTTTGTTTATAAATGCTATTTTAAATACTATGTTTACTGAATATAGCTATTCTATGTCTAAGAAAATTGGCTTTATTTTCCAACACCAAATTTACATTCAAGTAAGCATTTTTCTCGTCATCAATAACCTAACCTTTAGACACGTTCCCATCGACGCAGTTATGTACCTAATGTAGAAACGTGACCAGATCCAGAAACCAGATCTTCTCCACGTCGAGACATATGTCTTAAAGATACCCCAATTTAATCAGATCCTCTCCTTCCAGGTGATAGACTTCGGCAGCTCGTGCTACGAGCACCAGCGCGTGTACACGTACATACAGTCGCGGTTCTACCGCGCACCCGAGGTGATGATGGGCGCCAAGTACGGCATGCCCATTGACATGTGGTCCCTCGGCTGCATACTAGCGGAGCTGCTTACAGGTACGCTATAATTTGGTCAGATAAAGACGTTGAAAATTGTTGTTTAAGTCAAGAGTTGTATGTTAACGTTGTCACTGAAAATCAATTTTACAGAGAGTCCTTTGTAAGGTATACTGATTCGGGAATCTATAGTTATATCTTGTATAATGAGAGAATATATTGAAATGAATCACGTTGTCCAGCTGGAGGACCTTTTGTGATCACTGTTGAAATGAATGCCTTGGTCAAGCCATGAATTAATTGTTCGCTAAATTTATAAACATCATGGAGTAGTATACATAATTGCCTAGCTTATACAATTAAAATCTCGAAAGAATTCGGTTGTAGGAATCCAACCAAATT